>JASPKZ010001036.1:0-61949 GCA_030220185.1 Diploptera punctata | reverse complement strand
CCTTCTAACTAATCCTAATTTTAAGTATAATAATTCTTGAAAATTTGAACTATTTTGACTCATTATTAAAACATACACCTTTTAAGAAAAATGGTGCAGATTACTCATGATATATCTTCTATTTTCTTAGTAAAAGTGATCCCACAACAGACCCGGAGGCCCTTGGGGTAGTAGGAGGTTAAGGCTCCCACTTTTTCAGACAACGGCACTTTATGTCAGCGGGTTGTCAGCCCTGCGAGACGGCCCGCCTTTACCCTAGAACAAGCGTCTGGTACTCATTTCCGTTAGAGGCTGAGTCGACCCCAGGGCCATATTGCCGCCAGAGGTTTGGGTCAGTTTAAAAATCCTGACCCCAACGGGACTTGAATCCTCGACCCTCCGGCTTGTAGCTCAGTGCCTTAACCACTACGCTACGGCGTGCCCCACTCTTCTTCTTGTAAGACCATATTTCCCTTAACAGAGATTTAGGTGCTCTACCCCTACAGGGAAGAATTTGAACCATACTAATTTAGTTACACTTGTTTTCGTATAGATGTCATGATGACTTCAGAATGGAAAAGGACCCAGAGTCCTAAGTGTCTGTATTTTTATACTGACCATAGTCTAGCTTTCTCTCTGACCCTGCCTCTCTCTATCACCAAGCTACATGTATATAGCTATTTTAGAAATATACTGTTAGATACCCTACATAACTTGCTTCATATATCATATTCATATTTAACGTCTCTCCATATTCAACATTTATTTTAATACGAAACAACTAAATAAAAATCTGTTTTAATATGAATTAATTAAATAAATATCTAGTTCTTAAGGTAGAATATACCTCATAGTGAGAATTCCTAAAATAAGTAATCTAGTTCTTAGCCTATCTACTCGTATTTATCACAGAGAGCTTATGCCTGCGCAGCCATGAACCTACGGGTTTGATAGTACCAGTGAGTTAGTTAGTACATAGTTGTGATATGAAAATTCTGTATATAATTTGATGTTTTTTATTTTAAATTAACATTTTCAAATTCTGAATAGAAAAAAAATTAATACTCGAACCGGGACTTGAACCCTGGATCTCTGATTCTGTACATCAGTATGATACCAATTACACCATCCATGCCACAATAAGAAACATCAACTTTTTTTTAAACTTGTGGTGCTTCAATAGATGATATGTGAATTTCCTGAATTTTACATTTTCTTCTTTTCCTTTTAGAAGAGTGCATTGATTAATAATTTTTTGTCTTTTGAACTTCAAAATTTTTTTAAAGATTTCAACATAAGGTTAACATCAGTAGATTGATTAGACCTATTAAAAATGAGAAAATAAAAGAAGGAAACAAATCAGGGATTTATCAGATTAAATGTGAAGAATGTGAGAAATTCTACACAGGAAAAACTAACATAAATTTGAAAACTAGAGTGAAAGAACATCTCAGGAACGTCAAGAAAGGGGAAGTAGAAAAATCTGCAGTGGCTGCCCATGCATGGTCTGAAAAACATCTTATCGAGAAGGAAGCTAAATTATTAAAACAAATGGAAAAACCAAAAGAACTCACTGTTTGGAAAAAGATCTAAATTCAAAAGAGCGAAAAGGAGAAATTGATGAACTTTGAAATTCCCGGGGAAAAATGACCTGGTTTCGAGGTTTTTCAGTCTACCAATGCAAGGAGCGAAGGATGGCTCTTCAAGACGACAGAACAATGGTCCTGATGATACTGAGGATGGAATGGAAACTAAGTTCCAAAACTAGTTTATAGTAAAATAAGAAGAATAATATGAGGTGAGTGATAAAATTTTACCTAAATGAAATATACCTCATATTGTGAATTCCTAAAATAAGTAGTTACATTCGTATAAATCTAACTAACTTTTTTAGGTATTCCGAACTCCAGCAGGATATTATACATCTTCTGCCTCTTAATTGAATCATATGTCTTTTTTGAATTCTACATATAGTTGACGTCAGTACCATTATATTCCCATTTCTTTTCTAAAATCTATCTTACATTAAAAATCTAATCTGTTGTAGACCTGTTTCTTCTAAATCCACATTGATGATCTCCTAAAATGTCATCAATATAAGGAATAAGTCTGCTTACTATTATATTTGTTAGAATTTTGTACGAAGTTGAAAGTAATGAGATGCCCCTGTAGTTGTTGCAATCAGTTTTATCTCCTTTCTTATAAATTTGTACAATAATTGATTCTTTCCATTCATCAGGAAGAGCTTCTTTTTTCCAAACCATGCTAAGCAAATGGCATATCCTGTCCATCAATTTTTCTCTCCCTGATTGTATCAGTTCTGCTGGGATCTCATCTGAACCTGATGCTTTATACATCTTCAATTTTTCTATCGCCATTTCAACCTCTTAATATGTAGTGTAGCCTACACACAGTGTCAAGAATTTGCGACGAAGCTGCTTCTACTGATCAACAAGGGAATGAACCAATTATTATGTCTCCAGGAAAAAACAGAACGTTCAAAAGTTTATTACAGAGCTAGATGATTTTCAAAAAGACTTTTGTGGAGAACAATTCTGAAATATTTTGATGAAGGATAATATCCACAGCTAAGAAATTAACACTAGAATTGAGGAAGAAAATTAATTACATAGGTTCAACTCATTCTATATATAGGATCATAAAGACTGTTTTAGTTGTAAGAAAGTAAATGACGGCAGAAAGTTCTTAATGGAAAGGGGGGGGGGGTTAGTTGTGGCTTGCATTAAATTTCTTAGAACATTACACCATCTCAAAACTTCAGGAGACAGTCACCCTTGAGTATATTCAGATGAAACTTAGGGTCGAATGTTTGAACGCATTAGACAATAAAAGGCGTTCTCTGCTGAGAAAGTTTTATCCAAATACATTTTGCTTACTCAGAAATCTATTCATGCGATAATAATTGTAAGCTACCTGACCAGGTACCTTAAGATCATAGCTCAAGATAGAAACATATCGTGAAAATCCCGAAGGGAACCGATGTAGTTTGAAACTTTGCAGCTTTATCCAAGATGTTGGACTTTGAAGACTTTGATCATGTTTTCGGTATACGCGGAGGAGAGGAATTTGATAAAGTCTACCAAAGAATTCAACTGGAAGAACAGGAGAATCGGCGTAATATTGTGTGATGCAGACGTCGTTGTATACGGTATTATTTGCGGGACGCAAGCGTAAATGCGTTCCTCTATAGCAGACGATAATAACAGAAGTGGTTTTATCGCTGAGAATTCTGGGTAATTCGTTGCCAGTATTACGAAAACGTCAACATTCATGCATGACCTGTAAGTCGGCCGTTAATTCGATCTCAGCAATTGCTCACGGTGAATCAGCTCACCAGTGATTGGAAGTAATTTGAGTAGAGACTAATGTATTTGCATACGACCCTTAGACTATCAGAACCATTGCAAAAGGTGTATTTGGCAAGACTCTTAAAAAAAATGGCACCATGAAAGTCCTGCAGGGGAAGGGGAGCAGGCTCATATTGTCATGCAGGGTCATCAAGTACTGGCTTCATACCAGGTTGTAAATGGATTTTTCTTTCATGTCGCCAAAATAGTAATATAGACTACCATTTAGAAATGAACTGTCAAACATTTAAAGACTGGTTCACAAATAAAATTACTCTGTTCCATTATAATAATTGATAATGTCAGTTATCATTCTGGTTGTCAAAAACAAAATTCTAAACATGAATAGTACCGGTACCGGTAAGAAGCAAGTAATAATAGGATGGCTTAAAAAAAATTAATTTTAATCTAATCCTGTGTGAGTTATTTGAATTAGTCAATACCACTGTCAATACAACCCAAATGAACCATTAGGGGCCAAGGTTAATGGAGAAGTCATTGGCCAAAACACAAGTTTCAGATCAGCAGATGTTGAAAAAATTATGCAAGATGCAAACACCTTACTGGTAATTGAAACCTTACTTTAATAATGTGGACAAGTACATTCTTATGGAAAATAGATCATTTGCTACTTTCATTAAGGCAACTTCAATATCTTCTTCTCTTCCTTCCTTTCATGTGATAGACCTAGCAGTCTGTTACGGTCTCAATCCAACATTTGAAGGGTCTGCCCAATGATCTCTTGCCTGGTGGCTGGTAATTTAAGATATGACGTGGTATTCTTGTTCTGCTCATTCTTCTTATGTGATAACTTCTTACGTGAGGCAACTTCAACATAAAAATTAAAATCTAGCTAAAAATCCTTGTGTAAATGTTCATGTTCCAATGCACTTCTATTGCTTTGCATTTTATACTATGGATATAGATTATGTTAATATTGTCTGTTTTAAATTTATGCATTTATTTGACAAACTACTTTAACAAAGATTAGGCCTGAACTTCAATTGTCTGTAGATAGGAGTGTAGAACGTTTTAAGTTTTTGTGTGTAGTGTTAATGTGTTGAATGAGGTATGAAGAACAAAAGGGAGAAGATGAAGCCTACTCCTGTCAAAAAGCACCAAAAGGACTACTAGGCTTCATCTGATGGATGAATTCCTATCAACAGTACCACATGCTTTCTCAATAAATATACTGAGAAAGGTTTGAAATAAAATCTAGACATCTGGTGCACAATTTATGAATTACATATAAATGGATTGCGCACAAATGTGCAAAGATGCTAACACAACAATCACTAACAATTTAACTTGGTCTTGCGTAATCACAAATTGTTTTTGTTCTTTGTTTACATGTTTCGATGTGATATCTTTCGCATTTCTGTTCACATACTTTGCATATGCATGTCGTCTTCGGGTCATGGAATGTTTCATCTTATTACACATTAGGTGGTGGGATCCATGCATGCTTAATCTTGTGATGACGTGTCGTATCTGGAAATTTGCTTCTGTCCAGTTCCTGTCTATCATCGCTCCGGTGCTGAAGAATTCCAGCCATACTTCCTCTCTTTTCCTGCATAGTCTTTGTAGTGCATGCTCGTACGGTTCTGTGGTTGGTAGTAGGTATGATGTTTTCAAGTCCTCGATAAGGAAAGTCTCCCTTGCCAGTAGGTACACTACATGGCTTCTTGTTCTTTTTTGATACTCCTATTGCTCTTTTTATGTATGTAGCTTTCACTTTTTCCAGTGTGTACAGATTTGCTTCTGTAAGATGTGACCATATGATTTCCATCTCATAAGTCATTATTGGGAGGATCTTTGCATTGAATAGTTTCATTGCTGATTCCAGGCTTAGAGCTTGTATATTGCGTATATCATTTATTGCCATTATTGCTTGTGTTGATCTTTCTGCTAAGTGTTTTGTGAAGCTCTTCTTCCACTGGGTTGTAAAGTAATGCCTAGATATTAAAACTCCTTTACTATTTTGATATTATCTTTGTCCAGTTTTATTTCTGTTATGGCAGGGATCTTTCCTCTGTTTCTGAACACCATCATTTCTGTTTTTTCTTTGTTTATATAGAAGCTGTGGGTTTTACACCATTCTTCCATAAATTTATTAATTATAAAACTGTACACCACTCCTCCTAGTCATACTCCTGAGTTAATATAATAAATTGGGGAATTTTTACATTATGAGGTTTTCTTAATAAGAATCAAATAACTCGTGAATTCTTCTTACCTCATACATCTATGTTTTTTTAACACAGAACTGCAGTATCGGAAATAAACATCTTTCCCATCCTCAGTTGTTTTCACAACTGTCAATGTTTTCTTTTGCTCGTACTCCTGAGATTCAAAATTTTACAATTAAAATTTCCAATCCCATCAGGTATCAAAACCAGCTGCAAGTCAGGAAGAGCTAGCACGATGGACTTATGCAAATAAAACCTAAAATCCAACTCCAAATGTATTTATTTTCCTAACATTATTTATGTAGTATTATATTGTTTGTGCACTAAATACATGGGTGCAAGAAGGAGTTTGAGTAAAATTCAGCAATGATAACAATTAGACATGTCTATAAAATTATTTCTTTACAACTAGAAAAATAGTCATGAGCTCTAAATTAAATATGTATAATAAAATACCTTTTCGGGATTATTGGCCATGTCTTGTAGAATTCTCTTCTCGACATTTGATCACCTACTGTGGGTGACATCTTCAGGAGATTTTGCTTGTGTAGATTTTCTTAGTAACTGTTAATTAGTTAATGTTTTATTTTAGGAAGTAATATTTTGAGGTTCTTTTAATCAAATTATTGTGAGTCTGTAATATCTTACCTCAATAATAATGTTGATTTGTTCTTGAAGATGTTCGATTAGTCTTCTAATCATCCTCAGCATTATGGTCAGACTGGTTGGATTTATGTTTATCCAGGGTTTACAACATAAATCCAACCAGTGTGGCCATGATGCTGAGGATGATTAGAAGACTAATCAAACATGTTCAACAACAAATCAACATTAATGTTAAATAATTGTTAACTTGTGTGATTTTACCGTAACTATTATATTAAATAAATTGGAAAATGTTACCAGTATTAGGACAAAGAATAAGTTAGGATCATATGACAGAGCAAACAATCCTCACCTTCTTCAATAAAGCTGCTTTGAAAACTACATAAACCTTTATAAAATATGGAAAGTATTTAACAAACTTAATTTCTGCTACAAGGATAATATTGCAATTCCTGGAGCTATTATGACTGAAAATTTTGCCTTATATGAAGGTTCTATAATCTGTTAGACATCTTTATGACACTGGACTAACACATTTTTAACTCTCTTCTGTAAAGAAATGTTTTATAATCTGTAGACATAATTAGTTTTGTATTTTAAATTGCCTATGTAAGAGTGAACTAAAATTATTTGACTTGTAAAATTTATTATTAGTAAAAATATATATATATATATATATATATATGTGTGTGTGTGTGTGTGTGTGTGTGTATGTGTTTCAATAATATTTACAGTAATGGGAATATATCAAACCTAAATTTTTAAGACACGATTTTAAGATTTTTTATCAATCTATTTCTGTAACTCGGTTATTTTTAATCAATCTTTAGAGTATATTATTAAAATTACTTTTGAAAAATTGGCTATTGAACATCCCTTCTGAAGAGCGACATTTTATGTTATTATCTCTGATGAACGCTACGCATCTTCGGAACGCATGTCCATGTTACCACAATAGTAAGCAGCTAAGCGTAATTGGAAGAAATTAATTGTCACGTGACGTTCATAAGCATGAATGAAGCATGTATCATGCGTGTGTGGCAACAGGTTAGGATATATTGTATTAACAGGATTTAAGAAATTTGAGATTTAAGTACGTAGTAGATTTTAGAAAATACGTGTTAAATTTTTACAAACAAATATGCTCATTACATTAAAAACTCTGCAACAGCAAACGTTTCAAGTCGAAATAGATGAGAGTGAAACGGTAAGTGGCGTCAGATTGAAAATAAACTAACAAATAATGCATTTACTGACTTGTTAAACATTTGAAATCCAAAATATAATTTATATAATCAAGTGCAGCGCTTGAATTCCATGTAGCTAATTAATACAAAATCTTTAATATAGAGTTTACGATAGTACGCAAAATTGCTCGTCATTGTTTATTTTTTCTTAATCCATTTTAATTATATTTAAACTGATAATATTGTGTTGAAATATATTTATGTGTAGTTAACACACTAATCGGATTAATATTTGTGCACTCTAAATATATAGTAGTTAAAATTACTGTTATTTGACCAGACATAACCTAGAAATGGATCTTGGGCTTTGTCCCAACTTACCATGACTTAGCAGGAACGTTTCATTTTCTTAAATATGTTTACTACTAAAAGAGAGATAACCTTTTGCACATGGTATTTTTATATTAAAATTCCTAAAGATTGGACCTACTTACATAAACACAATATTAAGAAATTACATAATTTAACAATTCCCTTTTGTAATAGGTTTTAAGGTGGAATGAAAAAATAAAAGTAAAAAGTAGGCCTGGATTATATATGGAGTTTTGGAACACATTATATAATTAAATTGAAACCTAGGCCTAGTACATTTCTGTAAGAATATATATTTAGAGGTATTTTTATATACCTTGGGGGGGAAAAAAAAAGTAGATCAAAATGTGAATTGCAGTTATCACTTACTATGGACTAAAGAAGCCATAGAAACACAAAAGATTTCCAATGTTTCCATTAAGCACAGTGTGAATTTTTTCAAAGTCCCAGGCAGATACCACATGCATGCGCCAACAAACACGAAGCGGTTTACTCTATGGAATATCGTGATGCAGGCACCATTATACTTGCTATTTAACAAACCTAAAAGCTAACCTAACACAATTAACCTTTTAAGCTCGGACATTTAAATTGCTTGTGCATACCCGTTGGCCGGAGTTTTTTTATGATGTGCACTATGCGGACATTTAAATTTAAAATTACGGAAAAAAGAGACTGTATTTTTGGTTAAAAAATTGTGTAACAAAATAATTTAAGGCTGTTGTATACTTCAGGTCGCAAAAATTTTTCAATTTAATATCTTATTCCACTGATGCACTAAACACTTTTAAACACGTTTAAAAACATTTTGCAACACTTTTAAACACATTTTAAACATCTTCCAATGTTGCAACGATCTTTTTTTTATATTTATATATTTACGTAAAACATGGTCATGCTACATTGCTTACTGCTATTTTCCCTCCTCTTCCTATGTTGTTCCAGCGTTGCCACCATCAACAACCCAAAATACTCCAGATGTTGCCAACCATTTCCACGTTCCCTGGATTTCACCTACATTAGAGTAATTGATTTGTGTTACAGTAATTGATTTAGGTTTGGTTAGCTTTTAGGTTCCTTGCTTTTTAAATGTGATTCCACGTTCCCTGGATTTCACCTACATTAGAGTAATTGATTGTGTTACAGTAATTGATTTAGGTTTGGTTAGCTTTTAGGTTCCTTGCTTTTTAAATGTGATTCCACGTTCCCTGGATTTCACCTACGTTAGAGTAATTGATTTGTGTTACAGTAATTGATTTAGGTTTGGTTAGCTTTTAGGTTCCTTGCTTTTTAAATGTGATTTGATATGTAAAATAAATTACCTCTTCATATCTGTTATTCTATGAAAAATTCAAAATATCGGACGGTTACCAAGTAAAATCATATTTCCACTAGTTCATTTCGTGTTTATTATACATTTTTAGACAAGTTTTGTGTCAGTGTTGGTCATACTGATTTCTCATACATATACCGCCAACTGCTGGAGGTTGCATTTATCTACCTGGGATAATTGGAGCACTAGCGCATGCGCACTGCGATTCTATAGAACTTAGAAAAATTTTCGTGCGACCCGAAGTGTAGCATATCCTAATTTAAAATGTAGAAATATAGTTATGATTATGATCATAAAGTAATTCAGATTTATGATTTTTTATGGAATAAACTTGGAATATTTTTAAGTAATTTTGTATGTATATTTCCGCACAAGAATGTTGAAAACTTTTGAATTCACTGTACATAAGATTTTAATTTTTCAGAGAACTGTACAATCTCCCTTCCACAACCATTTAATGATCAAGGTCATGTGTGTAAAATATCCTTGAGAGAAGGGAGACCTTTTTTCCCCCCAGATTTGTAAGAAATTCCTTATTCTAAAAATGTCAAACTGATTTATAAGAGGCCAGTCAGAAAAAGTAAACAAATCGAATGCATTGAGTGTGCAAGTTCGATGAAAATTATGTATATATAACCATACTTACCAAAATTCAAGCAGACACAAAACTGGTTCGACTCAATATCACAGTACGGTACAATAGAATGTTTATATTCTCATTGTTTACATGTTCATCCCACACTGGTTTTTTATTGAGTGTAGGCATGGATTTTCTCTACCCAAGAATTTGTTTTATTGATGTTTTTATTATTAATTTAACATTTCTCAATGAAAGATAAATTAAATTTGAAGAGAAAAATTTTTGCCTAGACCGGGACTCGAACCCGGGACCCTTGGCTTTCCGGGCCAAGTGCTCTACCAACTGAGCTACCAAGGCGAGTTACGATCTAGATGCAAATTTTTCTCTTATATACGTTGTAATTCCCTATCGCCAAATGCTTTTGAAACCATTGTTTCTATCTTTGCAAATGGCGGCTTCTTAGTTAAGAAGACATTTATTGGAAATTTAACATTACTTTAAAAGCCAGTAAGGCCTCTAATGATGTTTTTATTATTAATTTAACATTTCTCAATGAAAGATAAATTAAATTTGAAGAGAAAAATTTTTGCCTAGACCGGAACTCGAACCCGGGACCCTTGGCTTTCCGGGCCAAGTGCTCTACCAACTGAGCTACCGAGGCGAGTTACGATCTAGACTCAAATTTTTCTCTTATATACGTTGTAATTCCCTATCGCCAAATGCTTTTGAAACCATTGTTTCTATCTTTGCAAATGGCGGCTTCTTAGTTAAGAAGACATTTATTGGAAATTTAACATTACTTTAAAAGCCAGTAAGGCCTCTAATGATGTTTTTATTATTAATTTAACATTTCTCAATGAAAGATAAATTAAATTTGAAGAGAAAAATTTAATTTGTTTTATTGTTCGATAAATACATAGAAAGTGAGGGACTTGTGTAATAGTTATCTGTGAATAGTGAATGGTCCTTATTCAGATATGGTTTCATCATTGTTGCAATTACAGATCGTGTAATTCCCAACTCCTCTATATTATTAATTTCTGTCTGCGAGCCTGTGTATACTATGAAATCAATAATATAGCCAGTCTCACAGTCACACAATACAAATAATTTTATTCCAAAATGATAGCACTTTGTTTTTATGTATTGTTTGAATATCAGACGCCCTTTGAAGAGTACCAAGCTCTCGTTTATCACTAGATCTTGAAATGGAGAGAAAGGGGTTGTGAACCTATGCTTGACCTGTTGCAAAACTTTGTGAATCTTAAATAAACAATAATTTAGATCACGCCCTTCATTTTTACAAAAATGTTTTATCTCTGGACACTGTCCTGCCAAAAATGGGCATGTGCAACAATGGATCCATAGACCACTGCATTTACAAGTCTTGCTTTTTGTTGCATGCACATAATATCATCAATGCAAAAAAGACGTACATATCTCCAATATTTGTGTCTTTCCATTTTTGCAAATACGAAGAAGGGGAAAATTGTTCTTTTTGCAATTTCTGCCCGGCGTATATATTAGTCTCCTGCACTATGAAGTTGACTATATCTGGTGTTAACAAGGAAAGGAAATAATCTATTTCCTTAGCATGCTCATCAAGTGAAGCAAACTGTACACCACTATTGCCGCTATTGAAATTATGAATACTAGGGGAAAATGTTTTTCCAGTCCACGATAAGTCTAGATGCTATTTATTCTACTGTTCTTATTTTCACAAATACCGATACAACAATTAGAATCACTGTTGTTACCATCACTTAGATCGGAATTTGAATCACTTTCCAATATATATCTGAATCGGTTATATCAAAATCAGTATCACTATTATCTAGTACTTCATCCAGAATGTCTGGAATATGATTCCCTTATGTGTTTTCTAGGAACTTTGGAATGGCCAGCTGTAGGTGCCATGACTGGACAACAAAACTGTATTTTCAAAATTGAAGGGATTTTTTAAAAAAATCACAGTTTTAAGTATAAATTCCAAGGTCTTAAAAGATTTAGGGTCATAGAAAAGACAAAAGAGCATCACAGTTTCACAGAAGTATATAAGCGACAGCAGGCTGGCCAGCACATCTGGCTGCCGTCGACTATACGCGACAGTAGGACTGAAAAGGTTAAAGTCTCTAACCTGTGAAAGACCAACCTAAAAGCTAACCTAATGCAATTTAAGCACTGTAACCTGTGAAAAAATGCAATGCCCTAAAATAAATAGTAAGTTATGAAATTCTAAAGTACATACTTTATGTTGGCTGCACTGTTGTATAGAATATTCGTTAAAATCAATATGGCTGCCACGTCTTCATGTTACGTATATAGTTAAATATCATAGAAAAATATGTTTAAATAATCATTAGAAAAAATGTAAAATTTATTGTAAATAGTGAGAAATAATTTTAAAATATAACCTGTTGGTGCATGTGTGTAGTGTCTACCTGGGACTTAGAAAAAAATTCTCACTGCGCTTATTGGAAACATCAGCCCTTATTTGGTGACCATTTTCTTAATAATTATCAATAACAGTTTATAAGATATTAAGCAGTTTTAATAGCTATTTTGGATATATACATATATATGCTTGTGTGTGTGTGTGTCTGAACATTCTTATTGAAGTAATACGCAGTCTACTATTATGCCAGAATAGTCTTAAAATTATCATTATTACTACTTACCGGTATGTAGGCCATCCTCTAGCAAAGGACATTAACCTTTCTTCTGGGCTATCATTTTCTACTTTTAGTTATTGTAGCACATCTTTCTCTATGTGCATGTTAGAATGCGCTATAGGTTACATACTGTTGTGATTCCTTTCAATTATTCTCTAGATTATCTTTGATTACTTCTTGTGTTACCAACCTAATGTAAGTTGATAATTCCAATAAGTGGAATATTTCAAGGTCAGGGTGTTAGTGTAAGCTTGTAATCATTCTTTTACCCATAATTCATAGACTTTGCATATTCCATACTGTTAATATTGTGTCTTTTGGGTTATATGTGTGTTCTAATGACACTCACTGCATTTTTTCATGCTTTGGATTCTGCACTGGGCAGATAGATGGCATTAATATGATCCATTTTCAATTTTTACATCACCTTTATGTAGATGATTTTGTATTCCTGTATTATGTACAGAGAGAAATGTAGAATGAGTGTATATTTATGTTTCATTTGGTTATTTCTGCCTCCACTTTTAATTTTTTTCCCCTCATATTTTTGGATCAAAAACCATAAGCCTATGCATATATTCCTCAGGTTACTAATTATATTCTGCAACAGTAAGTCTTCCAATTTTTTTTTTGGCTGAACTACACTTTTACTTATGCTTGATTTTTCAGTTTATTGTTGTAAACTATAGCTCTTCTTCTGTATTTACTAATATATTTTAATATTTTAAACTTTTTCAAACAATTTTTATAACATTATTAGACAATTTTTAATTATTTATTTAAATACGCAAATCACAATATTATGACACTGTTAGACAGTATTGTGATGCTAACTGCTATTTTCTCCACAGAGTATATTACTTAGTCTATGATTTTTTAATGAACGTTTGGTAATTTTAATATTAACATATTTTTTAACAGATTTTGGGATTTATTCCAAAGATTGGTCATTTAAATTTCATAGCAACATGCTGCCATCTAGCATAATATTTTTTAACTTTAGTACAATATCGATAGTAATCGGGGATGATAATCAATATGTGGTTCGATGGTTGGTTATCGCTGGCTCTATAAACTCTGGCGCATGCGCACTGTTGTTCTATAGGACTTACAAAATATTTCACGTAAATTGAAGTGCAGTTTTTCCTTTCTTTTTTTTTAATTACTGTATCTGCATTATATTTTCTCCATTTTTTCTAACCAATTTTCTTAGTTTGTTCTTTTTCTTTTCATCTGCTATGTTCTTATTGACCATAATGATGTCACTTTGCATTGTCTAAATTTCACCTTTGAAATGTGAAGAGTGAGAAATATTGTCTGTTATTATTTTTCAATAGAAAATAATTGGGATGATAAATGAGTACAATTTGAAGTAATATAAGTATGGTACTTAAGTTATAAAGCATTATCATACCCACGTGAGACAAAAATAATATCAGCAGTTCATTTAGTTTTTATAAGTGTAAGACAAAGAAATCTTGAAACAACTGACCAAAATACAGGTTAAGCAATACTTACACTAGATAAAAATTACAAATTTAAGGTTAGAATGCATTATTTTTGTTAGTTTCTTAAATGTAAGATTGATATATGTAAATGTGAAGTAAAGTTCAAATATGTAGTAGTAGTAGTAGTAGTAGTCTAATGCCCATTAGCTTGGATGTGTTCCATTTGCTTTCATGCTTCCCAATAGAGTCCTGCCAGAGTTCTTGTAGGTGACATCTTCAGAGCCTCACAGCTAGCAAGATGATCTTTGTTCATGGTAGTGTTATTGTCTTGGCACAGGATACAATTTGGAGAGTTGAAGATTCCAATTTTATGGAGGTGCACTGCCAGGTAGTCATGGCCTGTTAATAGTCTGAATGTTGCTACTGGTTCGTGTCTTGGTTGTTCAGGTATTAAGTTTTTATTCTGCGAGATAGCTGCCCATGGTTTCTCATTACTTTGTGATTTGAAGTGCTCCATCAGTTCTTTCTGGAAGTTTCTTTTAATGATAATTTTTGCAGAATGGTAGGGCAGGGATTGATTTGTTTTCTGTAAAATGTTGGTGCCCTTTTTTGCTAAAAGATCCGCCATTTCATTTCCATGTACCCCACAATGAGAGGGGATCCATTGGAGCTGGATAATTTTATTTTGTTTGGTCAATAATCTTATGATCTTTTTTATTTCCAACATTTTTTGGAGATTGGAGAGTTATATGTTGTTATAGCTTGTATAGCTGATGTTGAATCACTTAGTATAACTGCTCTCTGAAATGTATTTATTCTGTAGAGGAGTTGTGTTAGTGCTAACTCTATTGCCTGAATTTCTCCATCGACGTGTGTAATTTTTCCCTACTGCAACATAGAAGCTAAACAGTTTTGAGTAAATTCCAGCTCCATCTTCTATTTCCATTCTGGATCCATCTATATAGATATGTACCCATTGTGGTTCAGGATATAGACTGTGAATGGTTTCCAATGTGATTTGTTTTAGTTCATCTGGGGTCATTTCACTTTTTAAAACATGTTTGATTAAATTTGTGTTAAAAGCAATTTCTATATCTTCCAGAGGTGATACTGGTAAGAGAAGTTTTTTCAAATATAGAATGTAATTTTATTTTAGAAACAAAAATTACATTTGAACTTGGAGTCAAACCCCAGATCTTTGACTCTATTAGTGTGATAACCCTGATAACCATCATTCCATTCAAACTTCTGATAGGAACATCAAATTTCTCTCCACTTATACAATTCTTCTTTCATCCAAAGGCCAATAGTCATCGCAATCAACGCCATCTGACAACCTCTATTCAGAGTATTTTTATTGAGAATTTAAACATTACTTTTAAGCAGTAAAGCTTATTATGATGTTATATTTTTAATTAACATTTTCCATAATTGTCCTGCGCCGTAGCCGAGCGGTTAAGGTAGGAAGCCTTGGCACAGAGCTACGGGACTTGCGCTGGTTCGAGTCTCCATGGGGGAAGAAATTTTCTCATGGTATTTCGGCCAGTATGGGACCGGTGCCCACCCAGCATCGTGAGGCAATTAGGTAGCTACAATAAGTAGCGGCTCCAGGTTGAGGAACCAGCTATAACGGCTGGGGGACTCGACATGCTAACCACATGTCACCCCTACACTGGCTGTTGATCATCTACCTCTGTGATTGACACATGTGGATGTGAGGCCAGCAGCTGGCTGGTAGGCTAAGGGCCTTGTAGGCCTGTCGCGCCAGGAGTTTTTTTTATTTTCCATAATTGGATATAGTTTTATTTTATAAAGAAAAATTACATTCAAACTGGGAGTAGAACCCGGATCTCTGACTCTGTACATAGTGCGATAACCATTATGCCATTTGAACTTCCGATATTTTGACTTCCGGTTTGAACTTAATTTTTCTTTCTAAAATAAAACTATCCAATTCTCGAAAATGTTAATTTAAAATATCAAAATATAATGTACCTATTAATCATAGGTACCAAATGAATTTGATCAAGAACAACATATGTGCAGGCCTCTGAGCAAAATCTACCAGTCTTCCCATGCCCAGATTTGAATTGCAATGACCCAAGTCATTAAAGAGCATTAAATAAAATAATAATTAAGAAAGCCAAATTGTAGATTTATTTTGCGCTTTAAAATTTTGTGGAACTATTTATTCTGATTAATTAACAATGACAGATTACTTTATCTGTGGGCTGAGAATGTCATCACTCATGGATGTTAATAATGAATGTGGCTAAGCAGTCTAAAACATCATAATTTGGTACAGACTATGGAATGCACACCAGTTCAAGTTCCAATGAGGAAAGACATTTTCTCATGAAATTTTGGCTAGTTCATGAAACTAGTACCCACACAGCATTTTAAGGAATTTGGATAGCCATGATAAGTAGTGATTCCAGATTGAAAAAACTTGCTATAAGAGCTGAAAGACCCAATATTGCTGACCATATGTCACCTGGACGATCAGACCTTTTTTTGATATGATTGACATAATTTGAGATTGATAGTTGACATTTGTATTGAATTAATGAAGAAATCTTAAACTAGAAAATTTATCCAGTTGAGAATTGAATCTGGAGTAGGTAGGTAGTATTCCTTTTTAATGACGCTTTTTGACACTCAGATTATTAGCATGAGAAATCAAATCTGGGGATGAAAGGGTAGACAGATTTAGCTCAGACATCTTATTTCAGGATTGAGGTTCTTTATGTGTTGTATATCTATAATACAGAACAAGCAATGCCGAGGATTGTTATGTCCTTAAAACATCCATTGATCTTGCGATCTTTGGAATTAGATTTGAAACTGGGCTTGGTGTGTTAAAGAAAATATAAGATTGGTATATGAATAGCAAAATATTTATATTTAGATCCACAATGCTATATTGCTATATTTCCACTAGGTAAAAATATGTTATTAGAGTGTCAGAATCTGATTTTTCTTTTTAGGTAAAAAAACTGAAGGAAAAAATACAAGCTGAGAAAGGAAAAGATTATCCTGTAGAAAATCAGAGACTTATTTATGCAGGTAAACTAAAATTTAATTTTTTGGTATGAAATAAATATTTTAATCATTAACAGAACTTAATTGCTGTTAATATAGACATAATATTATAATTAATAAATTGAATTCTATGTTTAATGATAGTTGCAATAAATTGCAGTATTATATTACTAAAAATGTATTTTCTACAAGAACATCATTGTCATATTGATTAATTATTAATATGAATCATTTTAAATTATCCATATATTAAAGGACATTCATTTTTTTATATTATTTTAGTCTGATCATCTTACCTCAATATTAATGTTGATTTGTTCTTGGACATGTTTCAAAACAATTCTGTTTTATCGTCAGCTTGTCCAGACTGGTTTGATTTATGTTGCATTATATTGCACACCGTCCACCGCTGTGGTCTCGAGGTAGCGTGCTGCCTTGTCACGCAGCAGGCCCGGGTTCGATCCCCGGTCGGTGCAGTTTTTCTGGGTGAGGTTTTTATCGGGGTTTTTCCTCACCTGTAAGACAAATGTCAGGAAAACTTTAAGGCCCAAACGGTCCCCGAAATCATATGGCCATCATCTTCATCATCATCCTTATCATCATCACCATCATCCTTCACCGATGTGGAAAGCAACGGGAAGCTACCACACCTACACAATTCCCTAGTAAAGCTGCAAGCATAGCATGAAAATGCTATGATTGCAGTGAAGGACCTGCCTTCGGGCAGAATTACTATGGATGGATATTGCACACCCTGGATGTTGATGTCAGCTCCATCCTGTGGTTGGCCAAAGAACCTCCAAACAAGGTCACGCTCCATCGGTATTTCAAAATTCATAACTCTGTTTTTGTTCTTCTGAATATAGATTTTTTCCCAAATAGTCAGCTCTTTTGTATTTTCTAACTGTTTTAATAATTTAGTGTCTGAATTTATATGATGTTTTTCAGACCAAACATGAGCAGCAACTGCATTTCCCCATTTTTAATATTTCTTATGTGTTCTTTGGTTCTAATTTTTAGGTTTATTTTTTATTTTTTTCCTATATATATCTTTTCACAACCCATGCATTCAATTTGATATATTCCTGACTCTTTATTTTTATCAGTTTTTTTTCATTTTTGTTGGTTTTTATTAGTTTATTTAAACTGTAGTTATTTTTCGGTGCTAATTTAATATTAACCCATCAGCGTGGAATGACGTGCAGTGCCCGCATAAAATAAACAATACTTCTCTGCGGAGTGCTGATCGAGCATGTACGACATGCACCACGTTTGTTTTATTATGATTCTTAATGAAAATATACCAAGAAAACAGGCTTTATGAACTGCCATCTCATAGAGGAGATATTAAAATTTCCTTCAACATAGAATATATATTTAAATGCTCCCACACTGAGGGGTTAAACTTCACAAATATCTTTTGGAATTTATTGTGTACCCAAAGAAATAGAAGAATATAAAGAAATACCTTTTTTGGATCTTATATTGGTCAGAAACAAAAAAAAAAAATAAAAATTGAATTTGGGATTCATAGGAAAGAAACTCATATGGAAAATTTTATTAAATCAACAGGGATCAATCCAATTGTACATAAATTAGCAACCTTTAATAGTTTAACTCATAGATAGGTAAACTTACCCTTAAACGAAGAAGTTTTCAAGCAGGAGAAAAAACACATATTCAAAGTAGCTAGAGAAAACAAGTTTGATGAAAAAATGGTGCATAAAAGGATAGAAAAGTATAAAAAACAAAAAATGGTAAACAGAAGTACTCTTGAAAAAGAAGAACAACCTATGAAAAAATATAGGAAATTCACATATCACCCTTGGGTACACAATAAATTCCAAAATATATTTGAGGAGTTTAATATTAAATTAGCACCGAAAAATAACTACAGTTTAAATAAACTAATAAAAACCAACAAAAATGAAAAAAACTGATAAAAATAAATAGTCAGGAATATTTAAAATTGAATGCATGGGTTGTGAAAAGATATATATAGGAAAAACAAAAATAAACCTAAAAATTAAAACCAAAGAACACATAAGAAATATTAAAAATGGGGAAATAGAAAAATCTGCAGTTGCTGCTCATGTTTGGTCTGAAAAACATAATGTAAATTCAGACACTAAATTATTAAAACAGTTAGAAAATACAAAAAAATCTATATTCGGAAGAACAAAAACAGAGTTATGAATTTTGAAACACAGATGGAGAATGACCTTGTTTGGAGGTTCTTTGGCCAACCACAGGATGAAGCTAACATCGACATCCAGGTTGTGCAACATAATGCAACATAAATCAAACCAGTCTGGACAAGCTGATGATAAAACAGAATTGTTTTGAAACATGTCCAAAAACAAATCAAAATTAATATTGAGGTAAGATGATCAGACTAAAAATATTATTCAAAGTTAAAATTGGGAAACACATTATGAGGTTCTTAATTAATAAATTAATGAGTAATTTTAACATCTTACCTCATATTTCATGTTTTTCAAACACGGTAACTATATATATAATTGTAGGCTTTCACGGCCGGCGTCTTGATCCATATTTGGTTCGTCTTCCGGGCTTATAGGCCGTGGTCTGGTTGTCTTCTTACTCGACGTTTCGTCTATGCTGCGGTAGACATCATCAGGAGATACTGAGAGACCAGTATCTCCTGATGATGTCTACCGCAGCAGTAGACGAAACGTCGAGTAAGAAGACAACCAGACCACGGCCTATAAGCCCGGAAGACGAACCAAATACGGTAACTATAGTTTTCAAATGACAAGATCATTTGAAAACTATAGTTACCGTGTTTGAAAAACATGAAATATGAGGTAAGATGTTAAAATGACTCATTAATTTATTAAAAATATTATAATTAAAATAACCTCAAAATATCACTTCCTAAAATTAAATATTAATTTTTTTGTTAGTAATGTAATAGAATCTTTAGAACTGAATTTTTTATAAAATACCTCTCAGAAGAATATTGCAGCAAGGATAAATAAAATAATTGGTATACAAGTACCTGTTTTAATTTTTCAGGAAAAATCCTTTTGGACGACAATGCACTCAGCGAGTACAAGATTGATGAAAAGAAATTTGTAGTAGTAATGGTTGCAAAACCAAAAGTTGCAGCAGCAGCAGCACCACCACAAGAAGGTTCTACTGCTGCTGCTGCTACTGCTACTCCTATTCGTGAACAGGGAGATGGAGCAGCCAAACAGGAGGACAAACCTCAGCAGCAACAACAATCACAATCACAACCACAACCTCAGTCTCAGCAACCTGCTTCAGCTCCAAGGTATTATAAATCAAATGCAGAATGATTCTAAATGATTGCCCTTATAGTGAATAATTTTTGCAGACAGTGGATTTTATGTATAGAAATTTCACATAAGAGTAATGGAGAAAGTCTCCAAGCTTTTCTTCTTACATATCCTATAATTATATATTCCTCTTGTAACCCTGTAGATATCAAATTAACAGTCAAATTCATCCCAAGTGTATCCACTTTATTCACAGTCATGATATTGATGATATGGACACATTTATTAACTTTTTGTAAAATAAAATATTTCCTACCCTCAGGGGTCCTCATCTAGAGGATATGTGGATGGCGACCACAAGGTGCCCAAGCTGAGCAAAACATTTCTTCCACTTACTTGTGTTTGCACTCTTTTAACTTTACTATCTAACCTCCCTTGGTTAACTCTTGTTTTTTTTCGACCCCGACGCTATTAGGGCATCCGAGAGCTAGGGAGTACTTTCCTTTCTTCCATTTCTTCTTTCCTTTATTTTCTTTTCTTCTCCAGAAAAGCCTGACCAGAGGCTATAAGATGGCAGCCCCATCACTGGTCTTGCCTTCCTTTGGCCAGCAACCAATCGAAGGGACTATTATTATGCTTTCAAATCTTATATGAGAATTTTCCGGAAGGATCAAACTATTTACGCTGGAGGGAACATTTTCTATAGGATCGTAACAGGCCTTGGCCTAATACTTGGAAGGAAGAAGAAGAAGAAATATTTCCTTTGTCATACATCAGTGAACTTTTGTCTATAAATCATATTAAAGACGTTAATCCATCTCAATTAAAAAATGCCATCTCCAAATAAAAAAAATTAATCAGAATATGAATATCTATAAATATTACAGTACTTAGCTCAGTTATATTATTACTAACTTGGTCATCATCAGCAGCAGCACAACAACCCCGGGTAGACAAGACTTCCTTCAGAATTTTTCTCCAGGCTTGTCTATCTCTGGCAGTCATCCATCAATTCTTGAGTTTTAAAGATTTGACATTCTGTAGTACATCCATCTATCTATCTCAAATTTGGTCTTCCAGTTCTCCATCTTCCTTGCGACTTACCATCCATAATTGTTTTAACTAATAAAATTAAAGTCAGTCTTAAATCTTCTTGCCTCCTTCCTATCTTTAGCCATATATACGACTTGGAAAAACTGTTCCTGAAACCATGGTCTGGTGCTGTGAGAATCACAGAGTGTATTAATTTGAAAACCTTATAATGTTAAATCCCATCATAAATTTTATGAAATTCTTCTACTTAATTTTTGGTCATCCTCTGCATATTGTCCTGCCCATTTTAGTCTTCAAAGTTAAAAATGGGAAACACATTATGAGGTTCTTAATTAATAAATTAATGAGTCATTTTTACATCTTACCTCATATTTCATGTTTTATTAAACATGAGTCAAATGGCGGTTGAAAATGAATGACAAGATCATTTGGAAACTATAGTTACCGTGTTTAATAAAACATGAGATATGAGGTAAGATGTAAAAATGACTCATTAATTTATCCATTTTAGTCTGTTTACTTTAATATCTTCATATATTTAATTCCTACATACATTAAATTTAAATCTGTAATGGTATCTGATGATTTAATACAACTTACATATTTCCCTGTTATATCTCATTTGCCACTCTCCATTCTCCTTAATAGGTCCACATATCCTGTGTATCTTCCTTTCAAAAACAGCCTATTGAGATTTATCAAGTTCAGGTTTCGCTCCCATAAGTTAGCACTGGTTTAATTAGTATTTTATACAATCTGGTTTTTGTTCCATGTGTCAGATATTTTGATTTCAAATACTTTATTATTGCAAAATAACATTTATTAGCATTTTTGAAGATTGAGATGTATGAAATGAATAATAAAAACATTGAAGAATATATGCCTAAATCTGGATTTGAACCCAATATCTCTGGTTAGCAAAATTGATTAGTATTTTAATTCTTTTATTTATTTCTTCCTGAATATTATTTTATTCATATTTGAAGAGATAAATATATGCTCAGACTGGGGTTTGAACCCAGGACCTTTGGCTTTTTGTGACAATACTCTACCAAATTAGCTACCTGAGCACTCCAATCTAAACGCAAATTTTTCTCTTATACATTGTTAATTCCCGAGCGTCAAATGCTACGAAACGTTGTTTGATCATGCAAATGGCAGCTTCTTATTTAAGAAGACATTTATTGGGAATTTAAACACTACTTTATAAAGCTAGTATGGCTTCTTTTAATGTTTTTATCTTCTTTTTTCCAAGTATTAGGCCAAGGCCTGTTACGATCCTATAGAAAATTTTCCCTCCAGCGTTTCATAGGACGGCCCAGTGATCTTCGTCCTCTTAGTATATAAATATAATTATAAGCAGCTTTGGGGATCCGATTTGAACTCATTCTTTCTAGATGATGTTTCCAATTTAGTTGGTACTGTTTAATATATTCCAAAATTGGCATAGTCTTCGATTCTTTTAAGATAACGGTGTTCCTTTTCCGATCCCATCTGGTGTAACCCGCTGTTCTGCGCATGAATCTCATTTCACAAGCCATTATTCTGCTTTCATGTTGTCTTTTAGTGTCCATGCTTCACTACCATAAGTCAACACTGGTCTAGCCAAAGTGTTATATAAATGTAATCTGGTGTTTTTTTGTACAAGGGATGGTTCATAACTTGATTAATAATTCCCAAACTTTTATTATAACTAGTAATTTTTTCAGGGATATCCTTTTCATCCCAGATAGAGAGATAATATCCAAGATATTTAAATTGATTAGATCTCTCTAAAATTTTATTCTGGAGACAGATTTTACTTTGTATGGGCTCCTTCCCATGAAATGCCATAATTTTAGTTTTGTTAATTGATATTTCCATATTAGATTTGGCACCTATTTTTTGTAAATTGTAAATTGATTGTTGCAAATCATTTTCGAAAAGTGCCAGAAGAGCTAAATCGTCTGCAAAAAGAATAGCATTGAGTTTGAGGTTCCTATTGATTGGATATATATCCTCGTGTTTTCCTCCATTCGTTTATTAATTTATTCATATATACAATGAAAAGCACCGGTGAAAGTCCACATCCCTGTCTTACTCCAGTGTTGATCTTTTCCCAAGAAGATAATTTGCCATCTTGTTTAACAGAGATTTCATTATCTTTATAGATGTTGAAGATATTAGTAATATATTGTTGTGGAACGTTATCATCAGCTATAATTTGTAATAATATATTTCTGTCTACTTTGTCAAAAGCCTTTATGAAGTCAACGAAGGCGAGTTTCTATATTGAATTCCTTGTGCTTTTCTAATAGTAGTTGATGTTTTTATCATTAATTTAATACTTCTCACTGTAGGACAAATTATATTTGAAGAGAAAAAATATACGCTCAGACTATTTATTCTATTCATTTATTAAAACTCAATATGTATGAAATTATATTATTTTTGGTCTGGACATCTTACCTCAATATTAATGTTGATTTGTTCTTGGGCATGTTTCAAAACAATTCTGTTTTATCGTCAGCTTTCCCAGACTGGTTTTATTTATGTTGCATTATGTTGCACCACCTGGATCGACATCCAGGTAGTGCAACATAATGCAACATAAATAAAACGAGTCTGGGAATGGAGCTGACATCGACATCCAGGTGGTGCAACATAATGCAACATAAATAAAACCAGTCTGGGAAAGCTGACGATAAAACAGAATTGTTTTGAAACATGTCCAAGAACAAATCAACATTAATATTGAGGTAAGATGTCCAGACTAAAAATAATATAATTAAAATAACCTCAAAATATAACTTCCTAAAATTAAATATTATGTATGAAATTATTTACTTTCTCAAATCTATTATTTTGTATCTTATCACATTGCGGATGGATGACGCAAAGTTGTATTGGAATTTTTGCAACTGTGTGAGACAGACAACGCAATTTTGCATCTTCAACACGTGGTACATTTCCATTCACTGTACATAGCTCTCAGGCGTCATGAACTTCTTGTGCCGACACCACATGACCATAACATGAGCTGACCTTGTTATGGCTGTAGCTGAATCACAAATTCTCCCCTTGCTGCACAATAAACCCTTTCTTAGACTAACTCAACACGTGGGCACTGAACATACTCTATAGCCGTAGTCTCTACTCACAAGTCAGTCTGTTGTTCAACATGATGCAAGCAGCAAGTTCGTATCTTAAGAAAAAAATTCTCACTGGAGAAGAAATTATTGCAGAATTAAATGCAGATAATTTATCAGATGTCCCTGATGATTTATTTACTGATAGTGACAGTGATGATGGTTCAGTGATTGTAAAGAAAAGAAAAACTGTGCAACCATTGCAAACTTACAGTGACAGTGAGACAAGTTCTGACGAAAGTGATGATAATTCTAAGGTTGGGGCAAACATGTGGACCAAGAAAGACAAAACACCGAACTTAGAAGCTTTTTCTGGAAATCCAGGAGTGAAACAAATTCTCTCTAACCCAACAAAAATTTCTGATATGTTAGAACTTTTTTGTTGGTGATCATTTCTCTCAAATGCTATGTGAGGAAACTAATTTATATCATTTACAAAATCATGATAAATATACTACCTCATCTAAATGGTTGAAATGGTCAGATGTCAGTGTAGTAGAAATGAAAAAGTTATTTGCAATAATAATTCTCATGGGGCAAATAGAAATAAGGTAGACTGAAGGATTATTGGTCAAGTGATCCATTTTTAGGATTATTATGAGTCGTAATAGATTTGAACAATAATAATGCTCTGCAAAAAGAGTCAACAAACTGACTTTTAAAAATTCAGCCCTTATTAGATTTTTTCCTTGAAATATTTCAGACAGTTTATAAACTAAATCAACAACTCATAGTGAAATATGGGAAATAACATTTTGAGGTTCATAATTCGTAAATTAATGAGTCATTTTTTACATCTTACCTCATATTTTATGTTTCTTTAAACATGGGAACTAGTTTTCAAGATAAGGATCTCTCTCATTTTCAACCAACATTATGACTACCAGATTTTCATAAGTAATGCCACGAGTGATTTCCAAATTATCGATAAATTCACGACTCACGAAGTGAGGAGTGAATTTATCTAGAGAATTTGGAAATCAAGAGTGGCATTTGTTAGGACTATTTAACGAATAAAATTAAGCTGTTTACTCACAAATCATTATTTAACTATAGTTATTTTAAAATATTTATATATTTAATGTAAACGGCGATGTTTGAAAACAAATGAGAAACGATAGGTACGCTTCTTACTGCTTCTTTTGTTTATCACTGCAACCAGATCATACTATTTATTGCCAAAGGAACGCAATATTGTAAGAATGCTCTCTAGTGGAGAAAAAATGAAACACATCAATCTGTATATTAATTCATTTTTGATGTCGTATGATGTAAATATGACAATTATATTTTTTCTCGATTATTACCTGGGAAAAAATCACATTTAAGAAAGTCAAACAGTGGTTTCTTTTTTTGGTGGTATAATAAATTGCTACAAATGTTGACATGTATGCACTATATATACAATCTGGTAGCCGTATTTCTTATAGGCTCAGTCACTGCAAAATAACGGTCAGACCTGTTCAGAATATTAAAAAGGAGGAGCTTTGTTTAATATATGGTAATTATAACACTGATAAATATTTCGTGAAACACGACTCTGATTGGTTGTAAAACAGAAATCATTGAAACGTGATTGGTCATTGACTCCCATTTGGGGCATGAGTTAAATAGTCATTGGAATCTCCATCAGTTGCCATCTGGTGTTGATTTGATGAACTTTGAGAAGATAAATCAACAACTTTTATTGGATGAGGCTATGATTCCCTTAATGTATGTATACATATGCGTGCTGCAAACATGCGCAGCGCGCGCGCTGCTCGTGTTATGTTTGTCAAAATTATTAATTTGAACGAACCTCCTGCGATCCATAGGAAACCCACAAACCTTCAATAGACATTTTGCAGAGACAAAGGCCTACACTTGGTGATTCCATGTCTCCTTATTCAATTATTTTTCTTTTATCAAAACTATTTATTTTGTTCTGGATGGGATACTGAGGAATTTTTACCTGTATACCATATTACTCTTACTTACTCACTGGCACTATCGAACCCGTAGGTTCATGGCCGCGCGGACATAAGCTCTCCATACATCCCTATCCTGAGCTAATGCTTTCCAATCATTCCCTGTATAATCTACTTCCCTCAAATCATAGTTAATGTTGTTCTCCCACCTCATTCTTGGTCTACCAACTGGCCGTTTTCCCTCTGGCTTTCCTACAAGAAGCTTCCATGCACGTCTTTCATTCCCCATACGTGCAACATGTCCTGCCCATCGCAGTCTACGAGACTTAACTGTTCTTATTATATATGGCTTCCTATAAAGACCATGTAGTTCATTGTTATGTAGTCTTCCCCATTCACCTGTCTGTTCATCTCTCTTTGGTCCAAAAATTTTCCTAAGAACTTTATTCTCAAATACTCGTAATCTCCTTTCCTCCCTTAAAGTAAGAGTCCATGTTTCGCACCCATATAATATAACTGGTAGAATAATAGTTTTATATATTTTCAGTTTAACGTTTTTTGAAAGGAGTTGGGACATCAAAAGTCTCTGCAATGCATAATAGCATGCATTTCCAGAATTGAGTCTGTGTTTAATTTCATTGTGCGTCTCATTCCTATTTGTGATTATTGTTCCTAGGTATTTGAATTCAGCCACTTCCTCAAAATTTCCCTCATTTGTCATTAGCTGTCCATTTCCATTATATACTGAATTTCTACCTGTGACCACATATTTAGTTTTACTGATATTTACTTCCAGTCCTAATTTCTTAGTGTTACTCAATAGTGTGTGCGTGTTGGCCTTTAGTATCTCCTCGCTATCGGCCAATAGTACTACATCATCAGCATAAACTAACAGCTTATTAATACCATTCAGTTGTAAGCCTTCCTCATTCTCTAAAGATTTAATGGCATGCTCTAGTACAAAATTAAATAGTAGAGGAGATAGTGCATCTCCTTGCTTCAACCCATTCTGGATTTCAAAAAGTATACCATATTATATTATATTACATTGTCAAATAATTTCAAAACTACAATCACTTCAAAAAATGTTTTTAACCAATTATTGAAATTTTATTTTAAAAAATTGAAAAATATGACAGAATATTAAAATTTTACTAAAATTTGAACATTAATTACTTACTTACTTACTGGCACTATCGAACCCGTAGGTTCATGGCCGCGCGGACATAAGCTATCCATACATCCCCATCCTGAGCTAATGTTTTCCAATCATTCCCTGTATAATCTACTTTCCTCAAATCATAGTTAATGTTATTCTCCCACCTCATTCTTGGTCTACCAACTGGGCATTTTCCCTCTGGCTTTCCTACAAGAAGCTTCCATGCAAGTCTTTCATTCCCCATACGTGCAACAAAAATATGAACATTTCGCCAAAATATTAAGAAATATGAAAAAAAAAAAATTGGTCTTATTTGATTCTATAGATTATAAAATGTAAAGATACTCTATGGAGCAACAAAAATTTTTATAGAACGCAAAAATAGTATTATAATATATTATTTTTAATATCAACATAAATACAATTTACAAATGTAATACATTACAAAATTATGTATAGTACCAGTATTATTTCATTCTTTGACATATAAACCGTATATTCCCTTTCCGGTCTCCTGCCGTTCCGTAGCTTGTCGTGCATTCTTTCCCAAAAATTGGGACTTTTTTAAAATGCCGTGGGACAAATAGTTAAAAATACAGACTGTCCCGCCAAAACCGAAACGTGTGGTCACCTTACACAATACGCTTATTACTGGTATGTGTTTATATATTGTATTGTTTTTGTGATACTTCATACATAACATTATGAACACGAAAAAAAAAACACACATAACATTGAGAAAAAAAAACAGGCATGCTGTAACAATATTGTGAAATCATTTTTATTCCTTAGAGTAAAAAATATCGATAGACATCAACGTGCACATTGACCTGACGATCTTCACTATTTATTGTAGCGCCAGACCAACAATACTAAGTTATGTGTCAACAATATGACAATATTTTACTTTTCTCTCGCCGGTAGGAAGAAAGTAAAGTAATTGTCTTCTTCCTGCATGTATCCGGAGATATATCCATTTTATCTCCTATTTCCCTCCAGGCATCTCCTTTCAATGATTTTTTAAAATGATCCTTATGTTGAGGATCCCACAATAATTGTAATTATAATATTAATTACTCTCAGTGAAAAATAATTTTAAAAAAGTATAATAAATTTTAACATGTTTCCCTCTGACCACTCCATACTCTAATAATAATAAGGTGCGCGCCGAAAACAACAAACTTCTCAGGTACCCGTCCAAATCTAAACAGCGAACCATCAAAGTGTTCGTGGAAAAACCGACAATGAGTGGGTCGTGGTGTGCCGCATGTGCGCAGTGCATGCACACCTTAAAACCCCGTCCAAATCTGATGAACATGGTGCATGTGAGCCGCACAGTGCGCAAGTGTGTACATAGCTTTAGAGTGAGAGGCTTTGTATATGAACATATAATCCAGAGAAAGTAATAAAATATAGTCTACTTCAATGTTTTTATTATTAATTTCATACATCTCAATGATTGATAAATCATATTTGAAGAGAAAAATTATATGCTCAGACCAGGACTTGAACCCGGGACCCTTGGTTCTCTAGACCAAGTGCTCTACCATCTGAGCAAGTACCGATCTAAACACAAATTTTTCTCTATATACATTGTAATTCTCGCCCACCAAATGCTATGAAAGCCTTTGCTTCTATCTTTGCAAATGGCGGCTCCTGTATTAAGATGACATATTTGGGAATTATACATTACATTATAAATGCCAGTACGGCTTTTTTTAATGTTTTTATTATTAATTTCATACTTCTCAATGATGGATAAATCATATTTGAAGAGAAAAATTATACGCTCAGACCAGGACTTGAACCCAGGATCGTTTAGATCGGTACTTGCTCAGGTAGCTCAGATGGTAGAGCACTTGGTCTAGAGAACCAAGGGTCCAGGGTTCAAGTCCCGGTCTGAGCGTATAATTTTTCTCTTCAAATATGATTTATCCATCATTGAGATGTATGAAATTAATAATAAAAACATTGAAAAAAGCCGTACTGGCATTTATAATGTAATGTATAATTCCCAAATATGTCTTCTTAGTATAGGAGTCGCCATTTGCAAAGATAAAGGCTTCATAGCATTTGGTGGGTGGGAATTACAAAGTATATAGAGAAAAATTTGCGTTTAGATCGGTACTTGCTCAGGTAGCTCAGATGATAGAGCACTTGATCTAGAGAACCAAGGGTCCCAGGTTAAAGTCCCGGTCTGAGCGTATAATTTTTCTCTTCAAATATGATATAGTCTATTTGTTTGTGTGGTTACTGAAAGCACTTCAGGCTGTATTGGGAATTTAGAAATTTATTTGGGACAAGGAAAAAAATTACAGGATACTATTTTGACCCTTTTAGAACCTTACCTTGATCAAAATTACCAAGTATATCAAGACAACTGCTATAATAGTGTAGATATTGCTCAAAATCTCCTTTCTAGGCATATAAGAGTATGTGAAACAATCAGAGTAAACAGAGGTCTTCCTCCAGATTTGAAAAATGAATCACAGTCTCTCAAACGTGGGGAAAGTACGTTCAGGTGAAAAGGCGATATTCTTCTTCAATGCTGGAAGGTTATTAGTGTTGTCAACATGATTTTCACAATTCATCTATGGTTGATGTTCCCAGGAGAAATGAAGAAGTAAAACAGAAACCCATTTGTATTATTCAGTATAATAAACACATGAGGGTGTTGACAGAGCTGATCAACTTGTCCTATTATTTCTATTCTAAAGGAAAACTGTAAAGTGGTCTTTCATTGTGGCTTATTAATTGTGCTCTGTTTAATTCATTTCGAGTATATAAGAAATTAAATACTTCTACAAATCTTTGGTATAAAAACTTTCTGCCACAAGTGACAAAAGACTGGGCTACAGATAAGATGGAGGAAGAAGAGTCAGACACAGATTTCACACTATCAGAAACATCAACACCAATCCCACATAGACTAAAATGTGGACCTCCCTGGGAGGCTTTCGGGTGATATGCGAAAACATGTTTTCAAAACAATTGTGAAAAGTGAGAAAGGCAAGAGAAAATACCCTGCTAGGAGGTGCCATCTTTGTGCAACACACCAAAAAAAAAAGAGTGAAACAAGGTATATTTGCAAATTCTGCCAAGTGCCAGTCCACAAAGGGGAATGTTTCCCAGATATCACACCCTCAAGCAGTACTAGGAGCCTTGGTAAGTGATTCCTGAAAGTTGTACTTCATAAAATTAATTTTTTATTATTTTTTATAGTAAAGAGGGCAGAAGAGAAGTTAAAAGGCTGTAAATACCCAGGAACAGGCATTTAAATTCCCCGTCCCCATTGTGTTAATATGCTATTCAGTTTTTTTTGTATTTACAATTTTCATTGTGATCATATATTTGGTTTTCTCTTCATTTTTATTTAGTTCCATTCAACTAACTACGTAACCTCAACACAAATATCAATGAACTGAGTTGCTAAAATATGCACACAAGTATTACGTGATGTTTTGGAATTCCATTTCTCAGCCAAGCTGCAATTTGCAAATCAACTTTCATAGAAACTATTAAGTTGAAGGAGAAGATGATTAAAATTTGCATACAGAGCAATGACCTTTACAATTTGATTGCACACACAAATACAAAAAAATATGAATATCAGGTAGCAGTATTTAAAAATTATGAAACTGAAGTATAATTGACAGCACTGTATTTGAAAAATAGCAAGGCACAAATTATTGCCAATGGAATTGCAGAAGTTCTCAATGAATACAATTTGTGGAATGTAGTTTAATGATGTTTCTAGATGAGTATATCACTTTATCTCAGATTATTAGTTGTCAGCTTTATGTTCTGGATAGGACACAGTGTTTAGTGATGGAAAATACCGTTCCCATTTGTGTTTCAATTGATGAATAATTATTAGCAGAGTCTGGATGTTCAGGCAAAAAGGCACTTAAAAATATGTAAAAAGGCATTTATATTTTTAAAAAGCAACATTATTTATAAAGAAGTTTGAAGTTATAGACCTATGCTTACAATAAAATATTCATTTACTTAATCCTTAAAGTTACGCTGCTCTTTTTTTATGTTGACTGGTAATTAATTTGGTGAATAGACTAGGTATTATAGGACAGTGCAGTCATATCCAGATTTTTGAAGGTTCATTGAAATATTCATGGCTCTTTGTAATGTTTGGCTTATAACTCGTACATTATGAGTACGGTATCCATTTTAGGTGAAGTTTTTTTATGTATTTTTTATGATATTTGATATTTCTAGTTCAATTGGAATTTTTTTTTTTAAAATTCTACCTGATGACCAGTTTGTCCTATCTTTGTGTATGGCAGGTTGAAAAATGCTATTGAGTGATATGTGGTGTGTGGTAAATATATATATATATATATATATATATAAGATATGTTTGCCACCTTTTTTTTTTTCAGTGGCCAGATAACTATGTTTGAAAAGTGTCGTAAACAAAATGCCGAACAGCTTGGGTTCAATTCTGGGCAGGCAAGAGAAACAAAGATTATTTCTTAATTCATTTTTATCAAGATTGATCCTAGGCATATTTTATATTTTGCTTCCATTTTGAATAAATAAATCCTGGCATTTAATTGTAAAAATACACTAAATTGCACATAAAATTATTATATACATTTAATTATAAAATCAAATAATACAGTAAGAAATTAGATAATTAATAAGATATCCTAGTAACAGTAATTAAATATTAATGTAGTAATAGTCATGGAAACCACGTAACAAGAAATTACATATGTTATAAATGAGGTGCGTTTTTTATTTCTTGTTAATAAATTACAAAAGGAAGTAACATGAGGTTCTTCTTAATAAATAAGGTGAGTCTGTTAACCATAACCCTATAAAAAGTTCACTTCTTTTGGACATATTTCAAAGCTCAAAATGTTATTTCCCGTAATAAATTTATGAAATGTTTCAATATGCCTGTGTATCATCATCAGCTTGTCCAGATTGTTGAATTTTATGTTGTCGGCTCTGGAAACGTCACCATTAGAAATGTAAAAAAACAGAGAAGTAGAAAAATTTGCAGTAGCTGCTCAAGTTTGATTAGAAATGCATAAAATCAATGTGAAAACCAAATTATTAAAACAGAAAATACAAAAGAACTCACAATTTATTTGAGAGGTGATTTACATCCAGAAGAACAGATAAAATCAATTTTGAAATTCCTGAGGAAAAGGATTTGATTTGCAAGTTCTTCAGTCTACCAAAAGATGGAGTGGGAATCGTCATCCAGGCCGACAATGTAAAATTCAACAGTAAAGACAAGTTAATATAATAAAGTCGGGAATTTTTACATTATGAGGTTTTCTTACTAAGAATTCATGATTCATTTGATTCTTAGTATAGACAAGCTTTTGATGATGTGCAGGAGTATTGAAACATGTCCAAAAGTCAACTTTTTATGAGGTAAGATATAACAGATTCACTTTATTTATTTATTGCATGTATTAGTAGTAAAAATAAAATTTTGAATTATTTTGATTGAATTAAACTATATGTTCTGCACCATAGCCGGGTAATCCAAGGCATCATGCTTGAAGTAGAGCTGTGGGACATGTGCTGGTATGAGTCCCCATGGGGAAGAAATATTCTTATGGAATTTTGATCAGTTTGGGAATACAATGCCCACCCATCATCATGAGGAGTTTGGGAAGCTACAATAAGTATTGATTCCATATTGAGGAAACCATATGGGGGAGCCGACATGCTGATCACATATCACCCTATACTGCCTAATGATCGTCTCCTCTTTAAATAAATGGCACACATGGTTATGAGGTCAACTTTTTAACCAAGTGCCTTCTAGGTCATGGAGTTTCTAAACTATATGGGTCTTACACCAATGAACTATTAAAATTGCAAATTATCATACGTTAATGAATTGCATTTGACATTCTCAGTCACACAAAACAGATATTCCTTGCCATCAGCAGATAAATGAATTATGTGAATAATTAAATTAATGTTTTTATTAAGTTATGTAGATAGGAAATAACACTATGAGGTTCTTTAATATTGTTTATTTTTTATCATTTCACTCACCTCATACTTCATAATTTATAGCAGACCCAGGGTTTCTTCACGTAATTCGTGACATTGTCAATGCTGCGTCATGTTCACAACTGACGTCCAACGGCCTTCTATCCTGCAGACTGACCTCCGCGCCATCTGGTGGCCGACCGAAGAATTTCCAAATCAGGCCTCTTTCTTTATAACCGGGTATTTCAAAATTCATAGTTGTATTTTCATTCTTGCATATGTAAATTTTTTCCCAAATTGTGAGTTCCTTCGGTTTTTTCCAATTGTTTAAGTAATTTTGTTTTGGTTTCTATTCTATGTTTTTCTGACCAGGCACATGCCTGGTCAGAAAAACATAGAATAGAAACCAAAACAAAATTACTTAAACAATTGGAAAACCGAAGGAACTCACAATTTGGGAAAAAATTTACATATGCAAGAATGAAATACAACTATGAATTTTGAAATACCCGTGTTATAAAGAAAGAGGCCTGATTTGGAAATTCTTCGGTCGGCCACCAGATGGCGCGGAGGTCAGTCTGCAGGATAGAAGGCCGTTGGAGCGTCAGTTGTGAACATGACGCAGCATTGACAATGTCACGAATTACGTGAAGAAACCCTGGGTCTGCTATAAATTATGAAGTATGAGGTGAGTGAAATGATAAAAAATAAACAATAATAATGTTTTTATTACCTCACCTCATATCCTTTTTCTTCTATACTGCAGTTTCGGAGCTTATCTCCATCGTCAGTAGCCTCTGGTCGACCGGTGTTATGTCGTTTCTTGGCGGTTTCCTTCTTTCTTCTATCGGTGGACCGATGAACCTCTGGATCAGTTTATCTGTTTGTTTGATTAGGCCAGCCTAATCAAACAAACAGATAAACTAAAGGAACTCACAGTCTGGGAAAAAATCCAGATCCAAAAAAACAAAAAAGACAAACTCATTGAATTTTGAAACTCCCGCAAATTTTGACCTGATCCAGAGGTTCATCGGTCCACCGATAGAAGAAAGAAGGAAACCGCCAAGAAACGACATAACACCGGTCGACCAGAGGCTACTGACGATGGAGATAAGCTCCGAAACTGCAGTATAGAAGAAAAAGGATATGAGGTGAGGTAATAAAAACATTAATTTAATTATTAAATTAAACCTCATAGTGTTCTTTCCCTGTGAAAGTTAAATAAATTATGTGAATATTTACAATGTTCAAAATAATAGTTTACAGAAAATATGGTTTAATTTTTTTAGAGTTCTCTTATTATTAAAACTCTGATTTTAAGCTTATTTTTTTAAATAAAATAATTTAAAATCAGTGATGTAAGTATAAGTTTCATGAAAAGTTACATGATCTGGAAGAGTTTAACTGTGCCTAAAAGTCAATATTACCCATTAGAATAAATTTTTTGTTTAAGACCATAAAATTGCCTTTTTTAAATTTATATACTTTTGTCCAAGGTCTCCGAAAACTTTGGGTATCTTTAAAATTTTATCAGAGAATTGATAGAGTGTAAAAAAATGGAAATAATAATTTCACTTTATGGTCAGTAAGTAGATATACTATAAAATTTACATTCTTTACAACTTACCTCATATTGAGTCTTCTAATTGTAAACTTCTATAAAGTTCAAAATTCACTATAATTTACTGAGGACAACAAAAGAGATAGCTGTACAAAGAAGACAAAAAGAGCTAAAACAAAAATAAACATCTCAAAAGAAGATAACAGAATATAAAAGATCTTCAAATAAGAAATATGAAGACATGGTGAAATATGCTGATACAATAAAACACCTCGGAAAAACAGCAGTAGCTCTCTTCAGATTAGAAACGGGCCATGATTGTCTGGGAGATAACCTTCATAGAATGCGGATTGTCCATAGAACTCTGGAATGCACCTTGTGTGGAGAAAATGTTCTAAGCAAGAAACACTTTAATTTACTTTATTATTTTTATAATTCTTACATTCTTTTTGCTGTTAATGATAGTGATATGTAACATTTTAAGAATTTTAATAGCTTGAAGTAGTATTTTTGGAACCTATTTTATATTAAAATTAATGTCAGGAAGTAAACATTATGAGTTTTATATCATTAATATTGAGTGGAGAACATATTTTTAATAACTCACCTCATACAATTTCAAATTTCTTTGAGATCAATGGTTTCGAATGAATTTTTCATTCATGTTCAGTCATGATTCCAACTGTTGAAATTCTCTCTTGATTTTATATTTATTTTTTATTTTAAGTTTTTAAGCCTATTTTAGGTGGTTAAATCTTTATCTTGTAGAGTGTAAAATCCAAGATTTACTTTATTAATGACTTCAGTTTTGATGCAACACATTGAACAACAACAATGCATGAATAATTAGCAGAAAGACACTTTTTCTTCTTCTTCTTCCTTCCAAGTATTAGACCAAGGCCTGTTACGATCCTACAGAAATGTTTATATAACACTGGCTAGACCAGTGTTGACCTATGGTAGTGAAGCATGGACACTAAAAAGACAACATAAAAGCAGAAAGACACTATGAAATAATCATCATCATAGTACATTCACGAATTTAGGCCATTTGTTGACCTGTTTCGGCCTCAAGGGAAACACCATCCAGAAGTCTTTTGAGTGGACGTCCTGGTCTTCTTCTTCCTGCAGGTTGATATCTTAACATTAGTTTGGGTATTCTGTGATCTTCCATTCGATGAACATGTTGTATCCATCTTGACTTATAATCAGAAATTTGTTTTCTAAAGATTCCATATGTAATTCTTCTAAGATGTCTTCATTTTTTTTGTGATCTAGTAGTGAAATAATAATTAATAAAACTAAGTTAGAAATATGAATTTTCTCTCCTGGATAATAGTCCTTCAACTGTATCCAGTGACAAAATTCATCTTATGAGATAAAGTATTGTTTTCAATTTACTTTTTTTATTAATCTCATTGTTAGAGAAATCTTAGAAAAGCTGTCGTGATTGAGATTAAAATCCAGACCCATTGCATGAGAAGTAGCAGTGTTATATTAATGGAAAATTATCATTTTTTGAAGAGAAAAGTTTTGCCTGAACCAGGAATTGAACCCAAGACCTCTGGTTTTATGCACCAGCACATTGACCATTGTGCTACTCAGGCTTCCTTTTTCAAACACAAATTTTACTCTCTCTTTTACAACCCCATTTTCCCCACAATTTCACAATACGATTGGGTTAATCTAATTCAAGAAGACTTAGGGTCGTATGCAAATACATTACTCTCTACTCAAATTACTTCCAATCACTGGTGAGCTGAGATCGAAATAACGGCCGCCTTAACCGGTCATGCATAAATGTTGACATTTTCGTAATATTGGCAACGAATTACCCAGAATTCTCAGCGATAAAACCACTTCCGTTATTTTTGTCTGCTATAGAGGAATGCATTTATGCTTGCATCCCGCAAATAATACCGTATACAAACACGTCTGCGACGCGCAATATTACGCCGATTCTCCTGTTCTTCCAGTTGAATTCTTTGGTAGACTCTGTCAAATTCCTCTTCTCCACATATACCAAAAACATGATCGAAGTCTTCAAGGTCCGACATCTTGGATAAGTTTCAAACTACATCGGTTACCATCGGTTCCCTTTGGGATTTTCACATAAGTTTATATCTTGAGCTACGATCTTAAGGTACCTTGTCAGGTAGCTTACAATTATTACCGCGTGAATAGATTTCTGAGTAAGAAAAATGTGTTTGAATAAAACTTTATCAGCAGAGAACGCCTTTTACTGTCTAATGCGTTCAAACATTCGACCCTTAATGATGGTATTATTAATGCTACTATTATAGCTATTATTATGATGTTATATGTACATTTATACACAGAGATTAAACAATAAATCAGTTTTTGAAGAGAAACATTTTTGTCTGAAGCAGAAATTGAACTCAGGACCTCTGCTTTTATGCACCAGCACACTGGTAATTGTGCTATAGCTTTATAGCTATAATAGTAGAGAGAATCCCTCTGGGATCCCCATCTAGGGGATATGTGGATAGTGACCACATGGTGCCCAAGCTGAGCAAAACATGGCTTCCACTTACTTGTGTTTTGCTCCTACTTTTATCTAGTCTATATATAGTCTCCCTTGACTACCTTTTGTTTTTCCTGACTTCGATGGTATTAGAGCATTAGCCTAGGATATCTTTTCCTTTTTATATTTTATCTACATCTATCTAAACTTTCTATTCATACTTTGCACAATCCCTCGTAGGTACTCATCCAAACAAGATGAGGTGGCTTAAGTTTATTAACTTAAGCACATAAAAATTTAAGAGATACCTACATAAGTTGTAAAAACATCTAATGCAGCCCACTATTTTTCAATAACAAAATATGTTGGATAATCACAATGTAAAATATTACGGAGATAAAATAGCCCCTCATTTGGATTTCGAGGTAGGGGCTACAATGAGAGTAGAGAGAGAAAAAAATTTGTGATGATCTTGTAGAAGATTTCCGGGCTGTTGGCCGTGGTCTTGAGGCTTGTAGTTCCCCCGATGTTTTGCCAGAGACTGCGCCTGGCATCTTCAAAGTTTGTCTTGAGACTGGCAATTTTGTCGACTACCTGCCCTATTTATACATTTTTCCGCGACGTGTTTTCTGTGCGGTCCATTACTTCGTAAATTGTATCTGCCTTCTGGTTGGTTAGCATTAGGGTCTTCCATTGCACCAATGAGGTTGCTGTCTGATGTTCTAGTAGATTGTTCTTGTAGGGGTTTATTTTACCCGTCTGCAACGAGAAGCCATTGAAATATTCAAACATCAAAATAGTTACAATAGAAAAGAAGAATAGTTAAAAGTCAACAAAGCATGGATACCATTCTTTAAAAAAAAGCCAGATGTAAACCCCTACAAGAACAATCTACTAGAACATCAGACAGCAATCTCATTGGTGCAATGGAAGACCCTATTGCTAACCAACCAGAAGGCAGATACAGTTTACGAAGTAACGGACCGCGCAGAGAACACGTTGCAGATAAATGTATAAATAGGGCAGGTAGTCGACAAAATTGCCAATCTCAAGACAAACCTTAAGGATGCCGGACGCAGTCTCTGGCAAAACGTCGGGGAACTACAAGCCTCAAGACCACAACCAACAGCCCGGAAATCTTCTACGAGATCATCATAATAACTCCGGTTGTGAAAGCCTAAGTCAATATATTAGAAAAATTTGTGTTTGAACAATGAAACCTGAGTAGCACAATTGTTTGTGTGCCGGTTTGTAAAACCAGAGATCTAGGGTTCAATTATCGGTATAGACAATGTTTATCTTAAAAAAAAAGATTTATCATTCAATCTGATATATAACATAACAGAAAGTAATATTTGTGATGTGGTTTTTTTTTTCAGCTCAGTACCTCCAACACGAGAAAATCCACAGGAAGCTGCAGAATCTACTCTTTTGATGGGCGAAGATTACAACAGAATGGTTCAAAATATCATGGATATGGGATATGAGAGAGCCCAGGTATACCTGAATAGTTAATGAAAATGTAAACAATTTTTAAACTTTACATTCGCAAGATATGTTAACTCCATATCAGATGAGATTAAAGGAGTTTATCATAAGTAATGCCACGAGTGATTTCCAATTTATCTAGAGAATTTGGAAATCAAGAGTGGCATTTGTTAGGATTATTTAACGAATAAAATTAAGCTGTTTACTCACAAATCATTATTTAACTATAGTTATTTTAAAATATGTATATATTTAATGTAAACGGCGATGTTTGAAAACAAATGAAAAGCGATAGTTACGCTTCATCTGCTTATTTTGTTTATCACTGCCACCAGATCATACTATTTATTGCCAAAGGAACGCAATATTGTAAGAATGCTCTCTAGTGGACAAAAAAAGAAACACATCAAACTGTATATTAATTCATTTCTGCTGTCGTATGATGTAAATATAACAATTATATTTTTCTGGATTGTTACCTGGGAAAAAATACATTTAAGAAAGTGCAAACAGTGGTTTCTTTTTTTGGTGGTATAATCAATTGCTACAAATGTTTTTATATTAACTCCCGCATGCGGCATGTGTTGACATTCATGCACTATATATACAATCTGGTAGCCGTATTTCTCACAGGCTTAGTCACTGCAAAATAATGGTCAGACCTGTTCAGAATATTAAAAAAGGAGAAGCCTTCTTTAATATGGTAATTATAACACTGATAAATATTTCGTGAAACACGACTTTGATTGGTTGTAAAACAGAAATCATTGAAACGTGATTGGCCATTGAGTCCCATTTGGGGCATGAGTTAAATAGTCATTGTGGTTTTAGGCAAAATAGATTGACAGTTGCAACAAGCATTCAGTATATGGGAAATTGAGAAATGGGAATGGAATCACCAGTGCACCAGTTATTTTAGATTTCAAAAAGTGACTCGATTAGTAGATTTTATGCTTATTTAAGTAACATTTTATCGCCTTACCTCATATTCCTCTTCTTAAACTAGTTTCAAAACCTCCTTTGGTTCCATCTTTGGTATTTTCATGACCGTTGTTATGTCATCTTTAAGATTTTATGCTCTTTACAAAATGTTGTTTGAAATGGTACACCCTAAAATTAGATTAATATGAGTGTGTTTGGATGAAACCCAGAGTAAAGTGTGAGCAGGTAACTAGCTTCTCCATTGAGAATGGAGTGAAACAAGGAGATGTATTATCATTATCACTATTGCTATTAAATTACTCTCATGAATATGTCATTAGGAAAATTATTGAGAATAACCAGAATTTAGATATGGCCTATGTCAATAACATGAATATCCATCCATAGTAATTCTGGCCGAAGGCAGGTCCTTCACTGCAATCATAGCATTTTCATGCTATGCTTGTAGTTTTACTAGGGAATTGAAGGTGTGGTAGCTTCCCGTTGCTTTCCACACCGGTGAAGGCTGATGATGATGATGAAGATGATAAGGATGATGATGATGGCCATATGATTTCAGGGACCATTTGGGCCTTAAAGTTTTCCTGACATTTGTCTTACAGGTGAGGAAAAACCCCGATAAAAACCTCACCCAGAAAAACTGCCCCGACCGGGGATCGAACCTGGGCCCGCTGCGTGACAAGGAGCACGCTACCTCGAGACCACACCGGTGGACTACATGAATATAACATGAGATAATAAAGTAACAAGAAGTGTTGGAAACTGGTAAACATAGGAGAAAAAAAAAAGTGGAGCGAAAAGGGAGAGGGATTGTAGTGCAAATGATTAATTTCCATAATTTAAAAAGATGGTAAAATGAAGGTAAAGTAATTCCACTACAGGCCTCAGGAGGCCCTTGGGGGCTCCCATTTTTTGGACAATCGGCACTTGATGTCAGCCAAGTTGTCAGCCCTGCATGATGGCCACCTTTACCCGCAGTACAAGCATCTGGTACTCATTTCCATTATAGATTGAGTCGACCCCAGGTGCAGAGTGCTGCCAGAAGGTTTGGATCAGTTTAAAAATCCTGACCCCACTGTGACTCGAACCTTGACCTTCCGACTTGTAGCACAGTGCCACTATGCTATGGCGTACAAATTACTATTGTAGTATAAGATTAGTTACCTGAGGAATATATATATATATGATTTTATTATAAATTTAATACTTCTTAGTGAAGGACAAATTATATTTGAAGAAAAAAATATACTTATTTTAGGAATTCCACACTATGAAGTATATTAATTTAGGTAAACTTTTTAATCACTCACCTCATATTATTCTTATATTCTTATATAATATAAGAATAATATGAGGTGAGTGATTATAATTTTACCTCAAAGGAAAATATACGCTTAGACTGGGGTATGACCCCAAGACTTTGGCTTTATATGCCAATGCTCTATCTACTGAGCTATCCTAAGCACTCCAGTCTAAATGCAAACTTTTCTCTTACACATTATTAATTCCCAAGAACGCCAAATGCTATGAACTGTTGCTCAATCACGCAAATGACAGCTTCTTATTTAAGAAGACTTTTATTAGGAATTTTAATATTAATTTATAAAGCCAGTAGAGCTTCTTTCGATGTTTTTTTTTATAAATGTAACACTTCTCACTGAAGAACAAATTATATTTGAAGAGAAAAAAAAATTATATATATATAGCTTTTTAGTATGAATAATAGCATAGACAGAATTAGAATTGGAGATAAAAATAACCTAAAATCGTAATATAAACATTAATGATCCTACGTAGTTAGCTATGAATAATGGTTTAAAATATAATTGCACAAGTTATGTAAATGTTTATATTTAAAGAGAAAAATTTTCGCCCAGACCGAGACTCGAACCTGGGACCTTTGGCTTGCCGGGCCAAATGCTCTACCAACTGAGCTACTGAGGCGAGTTACGATCTAGATGCAAATTTTTCTCTATATATACGTTTGTAATTCCCTCTTGCCAAATGCTTTTGAAACCATTGCTTCTATCTTCTCTCTTCAAATATAATTTATCTTTCAGTGAGAAATGTTAAATCAATAATAAAATCATTAGAAGCCTTACTAGCTTTATAAAGTAATGTTAAATTCCCAATAAATGTCTTCTTAACTAAGAAGCCGCCATTTGCAAAGATAGAAGCAATGGTTTCAAAAGCATTTGATGAGAGGGAATTACAACGTATATAAGAGAAAAATTTGCATCTAGATCGTAACTCGCCTCGGTAGCTCAGTTGGTAGAGCATTTGGCCCGGCAAGCCAAAGGTCCCGGGTTCGAGTCTCGGTCTGGGCGAAAATTTTTTCTTCGAATATAATTTATCTTTCAGTGAGAAATGTTAAATCAATAATAAAAACATTATGTAAATGTTTGCTTTATTAGCTGGTCACATTGCCTCAGTCAGTATCCGTCTCCAATTACACCATAAAAGCAAATATAACCTAAGAAAAATTGATTAACATTACCATTTCAGGGAAAAATTTTTCTCTTAAAAAATTAATTTATAGTTTAGTATGAGTGCATAAATTTACATATAACAGCACAATATTTAGCGTTACAGCTATTATAGTAGTGTATAACTGTAGGCTTTCACGGCCGGCGTCTTGATCCCTATTAGGTTCGTCTTCCGGGCATATAGGCCGTGGTCCAGTCGTTCTTCTACTCGACGTTTCGTCTACTGCTGCGGTAGACATCATCAGGAGATACTGCGTGCTCTCTGTGAACTCCTCACCAGTCGGCTGCAGACTGGCTGGTCGTTGGAAACTCCCTCCCTATTTATAGGCACACCCCTGGTGGAGAGGCGGTTTTCTGCGCGGTCCGTGCTGTTTTGTCCAGGCTGTCGCTAGCAGAAGTCATAGGCTTCGTTGTCGTATTGTGCACTGAACCCGGCACTGCACAATACGACAACGAAGCCTATGACTTCTGCTAGCGACAGCCTGGACAAAACAGCACGGACCGCGCAGAAAACCGCCTCTCCACCAGGGGTGGCCTATAAATAGGGAGGGAGTTTCCAACGACCAGCCAGTCTGCAGCCGACTGTTGAGGAGTTCACAGAGAGCACGCAGTATCTCCTGATGATGTCTACTGCAGCAGTAGACGAAACGTCGAGTAGAAGAACGACTGGACCATGGCCTATATGCCCGGAAGACGAACCTAATAGGGATATTATAGTAGTGTTAATAATCCCAATAAAAAGTCTTCTTGAATAAGAAGGTGCCATTGGCATTGCAGACAAAGATCCGCTACTGATATATTAATACAAGTTTTTTAGGATCAATATGAAATATACCGTATATTTCTATTTGGAGTTTTTTTTACCCCAAATATTCCTTTGGCATAGTGTATAAGTTTATAAAATATACAGGGTGTTCCATTCAAACCTCCCATATTTAAATTAATCATAACTAACAAAATATGCAGAATTATGAAATGAAGCTGGTATTAAACGAAACAGAAACTCAAAGAATGTTCATTGCCACACACTAAAACATGTGCACTGTTAGTAGCACAAATAATGTGAAGTCTGTATTCAATTTCGTGTACAAGCACCTCCTGATTCTTTTTTAACGCTTCCAGTCGCCAGAAACTTCTCAAGCCATGCCTTAATGGTCTTCCCATCAGGTGCATTTCCTCCATATTCTCTCCGGTAATTTCTTTCAACTCTAATTATTGTCTTCGTCTCTGCATACCAGAAAACAGTTCATGCTCGTTGCTGAGGAGTCGCCATTTTGTTTTATATCATTATTGTTCAACATGCGACAGATGAATTAACTGCAACAATGAAAACAAAAATTCTTTGATTTTCTCTTTCTTTTAATACCAACCTCATTTCATAATTCCACATACTTTTAGAGTTATGATTAATTAAAATGTGGGAAATTTGAATGGAACATGGTGTATAGTGGATCCATAGATTTGCATTATACTTTTAAAGTTTTATTTTTAAGGGGGAGGGGTAGCATTTGAATTGGAATATATCTAAATTGGCACATAAGATTATATAAGAGACCAGCCTCATGGGCTAGTGGTCAGCGTTTCTGACTTCTGTTCATGAGGTCCCGGGTTCGATTCGTGGTCAAACATTAGGAACTTTGCTTAAAGGGAATCATTCCTGTGGTTGCCCATACTCTGGAATTTAGGTTAAGAACTTTCCTGGTGCTTCAGTATCATTTATCACCCATCATATCATCGGGGTAATGTAACTCCACCTTCTAGGAATCTCAACTTCAGAAGTGGGTTACAATTAAGCCAATGCCAGAAGATAACATCAGAAATGACAACCTGGGCATTGAATAAAAAAAAGATTATTGAAAAAATGTCCATCAGAAATCATTTGCCCAGATAGCATAGTTGATTAATGCACTAGTACAGAGAACTATAGATCTTGGGTTCAAATCCAAGTTTGAGCAAAAAATATTTTCTTCAAAAATTCATTTTTTGTAAAGTAAGCTAACTTATAGCTAATTTTTATATAGAAAATTCTTCTGTAATCATGTTTGTCACTGAACTCCTCCTAAATGTCTGGACAAATTTTGATGAATTTATTTTCTTTGTCTGATTGGGTTCTTCAATGGTTTAGATTCACAATTGGGCCCTCTAAACCATTAGGTGTAGGAGTTCACCTGAAGTAAAAAATTAAAAATCGCTCTAGTGGTCAGATTTTTCGATGTTTTACAACGAAACTCGGTATATCGTATTAAAATAAACTGAGGTATGTATTATCCAAAAATGAGCAAAATGTGACAATTAGAAGTGTAGGTTTACTTGAAATCCAAAATTAAAAACTGCCTAAACGACTGAACTGATTTTGATGAATTTTTTTTTTTTTTGTGTGTTTGAATGGATCCCTGGATGGTTTAGATTCACAATTGGACAAATGGCACTGCGATCGGATTATAGGAACTTTTTATGTCAGATGTATAGTCATTTGCGTTATCAACATATTCTGTGAAATGTGACATCGTCATTGCATGCTTAACAGATAGGAGTAAGGAGTTTTCTTGCAAACTTATATCTTAATTAGTGAATTTTATGGTAAAAAACATTTATATTTTTATTGTAGTCCATTGCTGTGGTCTCAAGATAGCGTGCTGCCTTGTCACGCAGAGGGCCCAGGTTCGATCCCCAGTCGGAACAGTTTCCTGGGTGAGGTTTTTATTGGAGTTTTTCCTCTCCTGTAAGACAAATGTCAGGAAACTTTAAGGCCCAAACAGTCCCCGAACATCATATGGCCATCACAATCATCATTCATTCAAAGTAAACAAACTAAGGAAGGTCACAATAGCAAAAAATGTCACTAGATGTTGCAATAAAAAAAAATGTGTTCATACCATGAGATGTAGTCAGAGGTGTAAAGAAAGATCAATTATAATAGGACAGGGATTTAAGCTATTTTCCTTTGAGCCTCCCAATATAATTCCACAATGTCTTTGCAGTTCTGTCTGTCTTGATTTAACTTATGACACTACAGGAGGATGATGTATATTAAATCTTAAGATAAAATTAAATGCTTCATACCTCACTTCATTTCCAGTCTCCTATAAAAGTTCAATATTAAATCTTGTTGCATTGCATAGTGTGCAGAAGTTAGAATCAAGTTTTGCCAAATGGTGAGGCAGGCAGTAATGCTCGGAGTTCAATTTGAACTTAGCAACCTCTTCCTTCCTTTTACTTTTAGCTATTGAATTGTAAAGATCTTCTACATTACACCATTTCTTATCTTTTGGTATTGTTTGAGCTGTATGAGAAAAGTTTTGGTTACTTAAGTAAAATTTTATCAACTCACCTTATGCTCTTATTCTTCTTCTTAAACCAATTTCAGGACCTTCTTCGGTTCCATTCTCAGTATTTTCACAACCGTTATTATTTCATCCTGAAGAGGTGGCTCTTCAATGGTCATAAAAATACTGAGGGTGGAACCAAAGAAGGTCCCAAAACTGGTCTAAGAAGAAGCAGGTGAGGTGATAATATTTTACTTAAATAGATAATACTTCATAGTGTTAATTCCTAAAAAGTCAAAAGTTTTAATTGTTGTATCCATTATTTTTTTTATATTTTTTGTGTTATAATTGATAATAACTAGAGCGAAGAATTTTATGAAGTGTCTTGTTTTAAACTATTTGTCAGAGAGTGCTCAGACTAAGGGTCGTATGTTAGAACATTACTCTCTACTCAAATTACTTCCAATCACCAGTGAGCTGATTCACCGTGAGCAATTGCTGAGAACGAATTAACGGCCGACTTATCGGTAATGCACGAGAGTCGACGTTTTCGTAATATTGGCAACGAATTACCCAGAATTCTCAGCGATAAAACCACTTCCGTTATTTTCGTCTGCTATAGAGGAATGCATTTATGCTTGCATCCCGCAAATAACAAACACGTCTGCGACACGCAATATTATGCCGATTCTCCTGTTCTTCCAGTTGAATTCTTTGGTAGACTCTATCAAATTCCTCTTCTCCGTGTATACCGAAAACATGATCAAAGTCTTCAAGGTCCGACATCTTGGATAAATGTTGGATAAAGCAGCAAAGTACATCGGTTCCCGTTCGGTTTCCCTTCGGGATTTTTAATTTGAGTTGCTCATGTAAGGTACCTCCGCAGGTAGCTTACAAATTTAACCAATTATTATCGCATGAACAGATTTCTGAGTAAGCAAAATCGTATTAGCATACAACTTGCTCAGCAGAGAAGGCATTTTACTGTCTAATGCGTCCAAACATGCGACCCTAAGTATTTTTACATTTTATGATATTTAGAATCAAAAAAGACCAACAAAAACTTCATATTCATAATATTTTAGCAAAATGTTCATATTTTGGTGAAAATGTCACTCCTTCATATTTTTCAAATTTCGTTTTTTTTTTTTTTCAATAAAAATTCCAGGAATTAATTAAAATATTTTTTTAATTAATATTTATGTAATTCTTGACAGTCTTAATGTGGTAGACAAGTGAAAATTCCTCAGTATCCCTTCTGAACAAGATAGATAAGATTTTATAAAAGCAAGTAATTGGATAAGGAGTCACAGAGTGACGGTGTTAGATGGAGGTTTTTGTCCAAAACTTGATCCCCAGAACAAGAATATGAGCCTAGCCCTAGGGCCTAGATCCTCAAATTGTCCCACGAAACTAAGCATCTGGAAGCTTCTAGAAGCTTGGGTGTGCATGCTTATAACGTCTTGTAGCCACCCCAGGCCCTCAGATGAAACAAAGATCTCGTGCACGTAACATGCGTTCTAAAGCATGTCTGCAAAATGCGTTAAACAGATTGAACTTGCAATAGCTTTATAAGTAATAAAGTGACGTGAAGTTATGTGTTCATTACGTAAATAAATTATTCATATTAAGTTTTGACTAGAGTATTCTTGAAATGATTCCTAGTTATACATCCTACAGTCCATTAGCTTGTGGCCTTTGAAAGAAGTCTGTGAACTCAGACTTTGCCACACAAACACCTGCGGTTTCAGACAATATCTTGTCCCTCTTCAGTCATGACTTCCACTGATGAAATTCTCTGGTTGTTGATTTCTCTATGGACATCACCTCTTGTGCTGTCATCTTTGGTTGGGATTATAAACTTTGAAATTGAACCAGAATCTTTCACACTCTAAAAAAAACTCCAAGCGCGACATGCCTAGAAGGCCCTTGGGCTACCATCTGGCTGCTGGCCTCATATCCATATATGTTAATCACAGAGCTAGATGATCATCTAGCCAGTGTAGGGGTGACATGTGGTCAGCATGTCAGGTCCCCCAGCTGTTATAGCTGGTTTTCTTAACCTGGAGTCACTACTTATTGTAGCTACCCAAATGCCTCACAATTCTGGGTGGGCACCGGTCCCATACTGGCCAAAATTCCATGAAAAAATTTCTTCTCCTCAATGGGGACTCGAACCAGCACAAGTCCCGTAGCTCTGCACCAAGGCTCTTGCCTTAACCACTCTGCTACGCTTTCACACTCTAGGCAAATGCTATTATAATTTGCCTAGAGTGCGAAAGGTTCTGTGTTCAAACCCCAGTCTGAGTGTATAATTTTTTTCTTCATATATAATATAAACATGTGACTACCTGTACTCTTGCCTGCTGGCAAATAGCCCTTTGAAGTTATCATGGCTTATATTATTTATTTAAGTGTGAGTGAATGTTTTTGTTTTATGTGACAGGGTGGAACAAGCACTTCATGCAAGTTTTAACAATCCTGATCGTGCAGTTGAATATCTGCTGACAGGAATTCCTGCTGAAGTATTTGATGATCCTCAGGAAAATACAGCTGCTGAGAATGTATCCGGAGGAGGCACAGCACCGGGATCTGATGGTGAGATTATGTCCAACATTATTTCTTTTAATCAAAATTAAAGTGCAAGTAACACTATGATGTATTTTCAATTTATAAATATCTTCAGCTAAAGTACAGTTTTAGTGTTGCCTCTGAGTTCATTAACATTAATTTGAAGTCATTTCAGTGTTTTAAATATGGTGGTTGGTATCTAATGTCGAGCACTTGATAATGAAATCATTCGCTCTCTTGCACTCCAATATTTAGCAGAAAGGCTGGTCTCTTCTACAAAAGCTGTATTTCTTTTTCCAAGGCTTCATGTTTGTATTGGAGTACAATAAACTAGTTGTAACCGTTTAGTAGTAGGCACCACATGTGGTGGTTACGTCACCCATTGAGAGAAAGTAGGTATAGGAAGGAAGGAGAAATGAACCCCTAGGGCTCGAGTACTCTAATACCATCAGGGTCGAAAGAAACAAGAGGTCAGTCAAGGGAGACTGGATAGAAAAGTTGAAAGAGGGAATTGGTATGGGGAGGAGAAGTAATACCAATTCGGTCAAAAAAGAAAAAACTCACCAAGCTGACCAGTGCTTGTTGGTGAGTAGCCCTTCCCTTTCGTTCATCATGCATAAGCATGATTACTAACAGCTGCACCACAAGAAGGTGAGGGATTGGACACTAGGTTACTGTCCAGGTCGGTTCCTTTAAGCCTTCGATGGAAGGAATTAAAGGGTCTCCTCTCTGTTAAAAACAGTAGCCTTTCCGCAGCCGTGTATTAAATATTAGGTTGTACTAAATCATAGACATAGAGATAAAAACTGGCACTGCTCGATCTCGTAATATTGAATCGAGTAAAGGCAGAAGTGAATATGGAAGTTTCCTCATATCACCATACTATATTAGTCTGATCTCCATTTGAATATGGTTTAATTTTATTACTATTATATTAACTTATTTGTCATTTCAATAAATAAATAGTGAGTTGTGAAAATCTCACTTCATAAACTCCATGTTTTTCAAGCACAGACTGCAGTTTCAGGAGGTATCCCTCCCATCTTCAGCCATCTTTATGACTGTTGAATTTTTGTCTACATCTTCATCTTCAAAACAGCTATCTGGTGTTGATTTGATGAATTTCAAAATGATAGGAACAGAGGGAATCTCATTAATTCTTTCATGCACATCACTAATTAGATGACGAGATATTCGGCTATCTGATTTTATAATTTTTTTCTTCAGTATCATGCAGGAAATGTATTGATGCAGAGGCCACTTCATTAGCGTCCATCCTAAATCAGTTTTGAGCCAGATGTACCTATATATATCTTCTTTTTTCTGTTTTTCCTCATGCACCATTACAGTAAACTATATAGGCACACCTGCCTACTGTAAAAAACATCAGTAGCTGAAAGTTTTGGTGAAGATTTGATTATGTTTCATATCAAAACATATTTTTAAGGTAGAATCATCTTTACATTTTAAAAATTCAAAAAAAAATTATTTGCTTCGGTCTGGTGAAGTTGTTTTTGAGTCATTACAGCCTCCTTCTATTCTTGATTCAGAGAAGGGATTCTTCATTTTAACTTCTAAATTTTGCAGGTTAAGCAAGAATCTTCATGTGGATTTCCAAAACCAATATTAAATCTTGAATAAAAAAATCTTTTTTGTTTTGAAATTGAACAAGCACGTAACATATTGCATTTTATATTTTGGCAGAACAATTTCCACATTTTGGACAGACTTAGATCTGGTGATAAATAAATTCTGGAATTTCTTTGCATGCTGTAGTGATTATCCCTGTATTTAAAACTCATTATATGGTTAGCTATATCTTGTAATTATTTGTCTCTCGATCTGTCTCCACCACATTGTTCTGCAGGAAATAAGCTTATTTCAACTTTTTTGAGTCTCAAATTTAATGTTGATTTGTTCTCGAACATGTTTCGATTAGTCTTCTAGTCATCTTCAGCTTGGCCACAAGATGATTAGAAGACTAATTCAAACATGTTTGAGAACAAATCAACATTAAATTGAGGTAAGATAGTACAGATTCAAAAAAACTTCATTAAAAGAATCTCAAAATATTACTTCCTAAAATAAACCATTAATAAGCTTATTTCTTTAAATCTTCTTTACTCACTCCTGAAAATAGCAATAAGTGTAATAATTAAATTAATGTTTTTATTACCTCACCTCATATCCTTTTTCTTCTATACTGCAGTTTCGGAGCTTATCTCCATCGTCAGTAGCCTCTGGTCGACCGGGTTCTGTCGTTTCTTGGCGGTTTTCCTTCTACAGAACACCGGTCGACCAGAGGCTACTGACGATGGAGATAAGCTCCGAAACTGCAGTATAGAAGAAAAAGGATATGAGGTGAGGTAATAAAAACATTAATTTAATTATTAAATTAAACCTCATAGTGTTCTTTCCCTGTGAAAGTTAAATAAATAAGTGTAATGTTTAGCACATTGTATTACAAATGCATCTCAGTATGTATATTACAACTTTCCTTTACTCTCGTTACTATTAAATGTTTATAAAATGTACCTGTTATCTTTTGAAAGATATGTGCACAACTACTCTCTCAGCTGTTTTAATATAGTGGTGTAGAGTAACAGATCTAATATTGTTTATTTTTTATTATTTCACTCACCTCATACTTCATAAATCATAGCAGACCCTGGGTTTCTTCACGTAATTTGTGACATTGTCAATGCTGCGTCACGTTCACAACTGACGTCCAACGGCCTTCTATCCTGCAGACTGACCTCCCGCGCCATCTGGTGGCCGACCGAAGAATTTCCAAATCAGTCCTCTTTCTTTATAACCGGGTATTTCAAAGTTCATAGTTGTATTTTCATTCTTGCATATGTAAATTTTTTCCCAAATTGTGAGTTCCTTCGGTTTTTCCAATTGTTTAAGTAATTTTGTTTTGTTTTCAATTCTATGTTTTTCTGACCAGGCATGTGCAGCTATTGCAGATTTTTCGGTTTCTCCATTTTTAACATTTCTGAGGTGTTCTTTTAATCTTGTATTTAGATTCCTTTTTGTTTTTCCTATGTATATCTTTTCACAATCTTTACAATTAATTTGATAAATTCCCGATTTTTTACAGTCTTCAATTTTTTCATTTTTGTTGGTTTTTATTAAATTACCTAAACTGTAATCATTTTTCGGTGCTAATTTAATGTTGAATTTGTTGAAAATTTTTTGAAACTTGTCAAATACGAAAGGATGGTATGTGAACTTCTTGAATTTTTTGCCTATATTTTTATCTGTCTGAAGAGTACTTTCATTGATGACTTTTTGTTCTTTGAATTTATTTATTTTCTTGTGTATCATTTTCTTGTGAAAACCATTATCCTTAGCAATTTGTATGATGTTTCTTTCTCTTTTTTGTAATTTTCTTTGCTCATGGGGACATTCACAAGTCTGTGTGTTAAACTATTTAAATACTGCCTGTTTGTGTGAAAAATGGTTAAATCCAGTAGCTTTTATATAATTGTCGATGTGAGTTTCTTTTCTGTAGATTCCAATTCTATTTTCTTTTTTTCTTCATTCCTAATCAATTTAAGGTCTAAAAATGGTATTTCATGATTATTTTCTATTTCCACTGTAAATTTGATTGTTTTATTTTGAATATTTAACAGTTTAATGGCATCTTCTAATTGTTTCTCTTTTACTATTGCTATGATATCATCTACGTATCTTCTCCAAAATTTAAACATCAAAGGATGTGCTTTAGTTACATGACTATTATTAGCATCTTCAATACCAACAGTTCTTATGGCAGGCAATTAAATATTTGAATGTGCCATCAGGAAAGCATCTTGTTCATGCATAAAGCATTCTGTGGAAACCTAACATAAGAAATCATGGAATAAGTGCATAAAAACAGATGAAATGTAACATGATGAATATATAACTAACTTAAATTTGAAGAGAAAATTTTTGCCTAGGCCGGGACTCGAACCCCGGGACCCTTGGCTTTCCGGGCCAAGTGCTCTACCAACTGAGCTACCGAGGCGAGTTACGATCTAGACGCAAATTTTTCTCTTATATACGTTGTAATTCCCTATCGCCAAATGCTTTTTGAAACCATTGTTTCTATCTTTGCAAATGGCGGCTTCTTAGTTAAGAAGACATTTATTGGAAATTTAACATTACTTAAAAGCCAGTAAGGCCTCTAATGATCTTTTTATTATTAATTTAACATTCTCAATGAAAGATAAATTAAATTTGAAGAGAAAAATTTTGGCGATAGGGAATTACAACGTATATAAGAGAAAAATTTGCGTCTAGATCGTAACTCGCCTCGGTAGCTCAGTTGGTAGAGCACTTGGCCCGGAAAGCCAAGGGTCCCGGGTTCGAGTCCCGGTCTAGGCAAAATTTTTCTCTTCAAATTTAATTTATCTTTCATTGAAAAATGTTAAATTAATAATAAAAACATCATATAACTAACTTACTGACACTATCGAATCCATAGGCCATACAGACATAAGCTCTCCATACATCCCTATTTTGAACAAAAATTTTTACAATCATTCCCTGTATAATCTACTTCTCTCAAATCATAGTTAATGTTATTCTCCCACCTCATTCTTGGTCTACCAACTGGGCATTTTCCCTCTGGTTTTCCTACAAGAAGCTTCCATGCACGTTTTTCATTCCCCATTCGTGCTACATATCCTGTCCATCGCAGTCTACGAGACATATGAGGCTTAACTGTTCTTATTATATCTGGCTTCCTATAAAGACCATGATGTTCACTGTTATGTAGTCTTCTCCATTCACCTGTCTGTTCATTTCTCTTTGGTCCAAAAATTTTCCTAAGAACTTTATTCTCAAATACTCGTAATCTCCTTTCCTTCCTTAAAGAGTCCATGTTTTGCACCCATATAATATAACTGGTAGAATAATAGTTTTATATATTTTCAGTTTAACGTTTTTTGAAAGGAGTTGGGACGTCAAGAGTCTCTGCAATGCATAATAGCACGCATTTCCAGAATTGAGCCTATGTTTAATTTCCTTGTGCATCTCATTCCTATTTGTGATTATTATTCCTAGGTATTTGAATTCAGCTACTTCCACAAAATTTCCCTCATTTGTCATTAGCTTTCCATTTCCATAATATAATGTATTTCTACGTGCGACCATATATTTAGTTTTATTGATATTTACTGCATGATGAATATATATGGATGAGAATGATAAAATAGTCACATCATTCCATTATTGAATAGTATATTATTTTTGGTCTGGACATCTTACCTCAATATTAATGTTGATTTGTTCTTGAACATGTTTCAAAACAATTCTGTTTTATCTTCAGCTTTCCCAGACTGATTTTGTTTCTTCCTTGTAACTTAAGAAGTTGTAATTAATATTTAATTTTAGGAAGTTATATTTTGAGGTTATTTTAATTATATTATTTTTGGTCTGGACATCTTACCTCAATATTAATGTTGATTTGTTCTTGAACATGTTTCAAAACAATTCTGTTTTATCTTCAGCTTTCCCAGACCCAGCTGAAGATAAAACAGAATTGTTTTGAAACATGTTCAAGAACAAATCAACATTAATATTGAGGTAAGATGTCCAGACCAAAAATAATATAATTAAAATAACCTCAAAATATAACTTCCTAAAATTAAATATTATTGAATAGTAGCTTTTTATTGTGAAAAACTGAAGTTGTTTTTATTGCATCAGTATTATTGTTTAAGTCTTTGATATTGATACTATTCCATGCTGTAACGCTTTGGCCTACATAATCGTAATAATAAAGTAGCTGTATTTTTGTGAGCTGATAATGTCAGTTTGTTTTGCTGACTTGTAAAAATATGTCAGGTGACTAATAATAATGAAGGTCGTATGTATCACTTAAATTCCAAGTAAGATTCATGATTTTGTAAATATTCTACAGTGCAGCATCACTAAACTAAAATTAGGTTCTACATAAAATATTTCTCTTACCTGTTATGTCAATTTGGTTTAAGCTTTGCATATTACATTGAACTTCTGTTCCCATTCGGATATAAACTGTGTTCACAACGAATATCTGATTTATGTGCTTCTCCCTTTAAAAACTGTTACACCTTTTTTTTTCTTTTAAGAACACTATCACTCATGTGTTTCCTGTCCCTTTCAATTTTTACTACTGAACTATTCACAGACATATTCATGTCCACTGCTTTTCTTATTAAATCTCACCTTTTCAGTAGGAAAAAAAAACACGTAAACCTTATTCCAGGTGGCAAGATCAATCTGCCATCTCGTATCAACATAGATCATCATATTGATTATATCATTATTGATGCAATATATAAATCTAGTGGAGGATGGAGGATATATAAATTTTCATTAATATTTAAAGGAAGTGACACTATGAGGTTTATTTTAATTAATAAATAGAGTTATATTTAATATTTAAAGAGAAAAATTATACGCTCAGACTGGGACTTGAACCCGGGACCCTTGGTTTTCTAGTCCAAGTGCTCTACCATTTGAGCTACCTGAGCAAGTACCGATCTAAATGCAAATCTTTCTCTATATACGTTGTAATTATATTTAATACCTTACCTTATAATTGTAGATTTCTTAAAGGTTAACTTAGAGTTAGATAGAGCTGAAGATGATACAAAGATGTATCAAAACTAGTTTTTTGAGAAATCTACAATTATGAGGTGAGGTGTTAAATGTAACTCTATTTATTAATTAATATATGAATTATTTATAGTAGATATTGGGTTTTGATAGAGCACTTTGTATGTAGATATCGGGATTTGCAAAAAACAGCTAAGCTTTAAATATCTGTACACTGCCTATTATTCCAATTATGGAAAAAAACTGATTTAACTACCACAAAGGTGGCTACATAATCTACAAAAAATGTACAAAAACTCAGTTTTTGTAAGAATATAGATATCAGGTTTTGAAAAAAAACACACCTCAATTATGTATGGTATTCAGAGAGGAGTGTGGGTTAAGTATATGTTTAAGTCATTATGTACAGTAGAGTCGTTGTTAATTCCGGTAGCAAATCACATGACAGCTTTTGGTTAGTCGACTAGCTGCTTCACTAACTGGTTGTCACATTTACAGATAATGGTATGGTATTGCCAAGTGTATCCTTGAGGTACGGGTCCATCATCGCAAAGAGAACAGTCGGAAACAAAACAAAAGTCAGTCCTGTTGTATATGCAGTGGGGGTCATAAGTATTCATTTGCATCAATTGGTAGAGCTAAGGTTATCGTGAAATATCTGAAAATTTTATCGAAATTAGTTTTGTTCTGAGAGATTACTGCACAGATAGCCCTGCGATCTATGGCATTATCAACCTTCGTGATAAATTCCCAAACATGCTTTGAAACATGAATGTATGCTAACACATAATTTGTAACCTAACAAAGTTAATCGTTTACATATTATTTAAATAAACTATAAACTAACTTACATCTTCTTAACCTAACAAAATAAAAAAAAATAGTAGTACAATTTCTTATTGTGAAGATTGATCATACTGGGCTGCCATCTGTTGATGGCGGGCACTATGATTATGTAGAGCACAGAAGAAATAATTGAGAGATTTTGCGTACATAAATAAACACTTAACAATTAAAAAAAATATTTTAAGAATCATTAGAAAATATTAAAATTGTAGGAAGTATTAGTTGAAATGGAAAATTAAATAGTGCAACAGTGTCATATGAATATTGCATGGTGTGCCGTAGTTGAAGTGATTCGTCCACCACACATCTCCGGACTGACTTGTGACAACACTGGTTTGTTTTGTAAACCATGTGCAGCGATCCCATCAAAAATCAGGTAGTTGTGGCCACGCCGGAAATTATAACGACTCAACTATGTAGTATAAGTGTATTATGTGAAGGATGATGAAGAGAAGTGGAAAAGTGGAACCTGGTGCCTGAGGTAGGCAAGATCAAGAGGATCACCAGGCAATGGATGAATCATTATTATCAACAGTACCACATGGGTTCTCAAATGTGCACTGAGGAGGGGTTTGGAAATTTAATCCAGACATCTGGTGGACAATCTGTACACCATCATCCTTCCTAGAGCTGAGATTGAAATTTTACAATTAAAATTTCCAGCCCTGCTGATTATGAAACCCATACCCATTAATCAGAAGGCAAGCATGCATGTTATCATCTGAAAGCTAGTCCACAGATGAGAGAAAAGTGATAACTTTTTTTTTGTGCAGAACCGTTAGCTTTCCTACGAGCGCAACCTCAGTTTCAGCAAATGAGGCAAGTGATTCAACAGAATCCTCAGTTATTGAATCCAGTTCTCCAGCAAATCGGACAAACCAACCCAGCCTTGCTGCAGCTCATTTCTCAGAATCAAGAAGCCTTTGTACGTATGCTGAATGAACCGGCTGCTCCAGGTAATGTATCTTTTGCATAACACACAATATGTGTATCGTATGACGAGCTTTCATAAAATGCAGTCTATAATTTTTTAGCATTGTTATACTATTTGCTTTGTATGCTGGAACCAGTTTCCTACATTGAAATATATGGTTTTTGCCCATTTTTGGTTGGGCTATTGACATAATATATAGAAACTGACTGAGTTGGCTAAGGCAAAAGTGATTGAGACCTGCATTTGAGAGATCCCAAATTCAAACCTTAGTACTAACAAACCTGACATTTTTTTCCTGGATTTCCTCAGTTAAGAGAAATGATGGTTTGGAATTTTATTACCAGAACCCATTTCATATTATCATTAAATTTTTTTGTGATGTGACTAGATGTTAAAGCACCTATAATAATAAAAAAATATATCTTTTTTAAGAGAATTTTTTTTGCCTGAACTGGGATTTGAACCCAATATCTCTAGTTCTACATACTAGTGCATTAAGCAATTGTGTTCTCATCTCACCTCAGACACAAATTTTTCTCTTTTTTGTATAATTGCATGTGCTCATAGCAGTGAACCATCATTAAAAACACAATTGGGAGTCTTCTTATTTAAAAAAAGACTATGATGGGCTTATTAGTACTATTATTATGACTAGTAGTAGTATCTCCTATTAATCTTATCTGGAGGACAGGACCTCAACTCTATTCTGATCTAAAACCTTCAACTCTTCCCATGTCTCCAGAAACCAAAAATTGTACCCTGCTTCTTGTCAAAAGGCCATCCTGCTGCAACATTTATATCCCACATTTGCCAAGTGCCATGTTGGGTTTGTCACCTCTGAGACCTGGCACTTGCTTCCACCATGGTTTACTTGGTGGAAAGATGATGTCATTTTCTATTATCCTCAACAGCACTTTGACTATTATAACTGCAAAGCTAATATTAAGATGTTATATGTCAATTTATGTACTCAGGTTGATCAACAAAAGTATTTTTTTGAAGAGAATGGCTGTTTGCTGCTATGGACATATGGGATTATATAAGAGAGAGAGAGAAAATTTGTTCATAGTTAAATATGGGAAATAACATTATGAGGTTCATGAATTAATGAGTCATTTTTTACATCTTACCTCATATCAACACTAGATGGCAACATTATTGATTGAGATTCCAATGAAAATCCGGTAGTCATAATGTCGGTTGAAAATGAGAGAGATGGTTCTCTTGAAAACTGCAGTTCCCATGTTTAAGAAAACATAAACTATGAGGTAAGATGTAAAAAATGACACATTAATTCATAAAGAAAAATTTGTGTCTGAATTGAGATGCCTGGATAGCACAATTGGTTAAAATGCATAGTTTGTAAAACTAAGATTTTGATTATGCAGATGACATCTGTCTTCTTTCTCATTGATATAAAGATGTGCAGAAGAAAGTATCAGACTTCTAAAATGAACCAAAATCAGGGGCTGTTGATGAATACACAAAAAACTAAGAAATGCACATTAAATTCTCTGCATGTAGTAGAATAATACTGGAAGACCAGGTTATAGAAGAAGTAGCCTCCTTTGTGTATTTGGGAAGTGCTGTTACAAAAATACGAGGTACGAGGCCCATCCAGAAAGTAAGTTTCCCAATTTTATTTCCTTTGAAGGAAACATATTTAGCCGGGACAATTGCGCATGCGCAGCAGATCTATGACGTATCAATCATATGTCAGCCGGACAGTGGTTCTGTGGCATCAGTAGTGCAGTAGTAGTGGCCTGAAATGACGGCTCTTATTCGTTCTTCTGCCACGTGCGAAATTTGGTCTGTGTTAAGGTTCCCAAATGTGCAAAACATCGCGCTGATCGAAATTCATCATCAGGTCTGTCAGGTCTACAGACCAGACATCATGAGCAAACATATGGTGCGTTGCTGGTGTAGGCTTTTTTCCCAAGGTTGTCGAAGTGTCCATGATGAAGAGCGCAATGGGCCACTGTTCCTCATCAGTGATGACCTTGTTGAGCTGGTGCGGCAGCATCGTGGGAAACCGTCAGTTCACAATTACAGAGCTCAGCAACCATTTTCAGCAGATATCGCGATCCTTGCTGCATGAAATTGTGACTAAGCACCTGCTGTTCAAGAAATTGTGTGCCAGATGGGTGCCGAGAAACCTGACACCCGAGCACAAAACAAAACACTTAGCAGCAGCATTATCATGATGGTGACGAGTTCCTCGACAGGATCGTCATGGGCGATGAGACGTGGATTTTGCACTTTACCCCGGAAACCAAGTGGCAGTCAATGCATTGGCGCCACAGTGGATCTCCAGTCAAGACGAAATTCAAACAGAATGTGTCGGTGCAGAAAGTGATGTGCATGGTGTTCTGGGACAGGAAGGGCATTCTGCTCATTGACTACCTGCCAAGAGGTGAAACAGTGAATGCTGCAGAAATTGCGACATGCCATTCAAAACAAAAGGTGTGGAATACTTACTGCAGGTGTTGTGCTGCTCCATGACAATGCTCATCCACATATGGTTCGGCGCACAGCAACTGTTCTGCGGGAGTTCGGCTGGGAGCTGTTTGATCATCCACCATACAGCCCAAGTCTTGCTCCCAGCAATTTCCATCTTTTCTTGCATCTACAGAAATTCCTGTCCTTGGGTCAGCGTGTTGACAACGACGAAGGGTTGAAGATGACTGTCATACACTGGTTCCATTCACAGGCGGCAGACTTCTATGAACCAGGGATACAAAAGTTGATCCCACGATATGACAAGTGTCTAAATTCTGGTGGTACCTATGTTGAAAAATAGCTGAAACATTGCTGTACCTGGTGCCAATAAAATTTTTCAGGTAACTGTGTTTTCTTTATTTAAAAAAAATCGGGAAACTTACTTTCTATATGAGCCTCGTATTTTAAATGATAAGATTAAATTAAAATGTTTCATACCTCATCTCATATCCAGTTTTCTAACTTGAAGACTGGATATGAGGCAAGTTATGAGGTGAGGTATGAAACATTTTAATTCAATCTTAAATTAAACCTATAGTGATTCTTTCCTATTAAAGTGCAATATTTTAAATGATGTAGCTCAGAAAATAAAAAAGGTGAACAATATGAGGTGAGTGATAAAAAATATTCTACCTTAATGAATATACCTCATAGTGAGAATTCCTAAAATAAGTAATAAAAGAGTTTAATCATATTTATATATATATATATATATATATATTATGGTTTAAATAATGTTGATACATTTTTCCGGCACCAATGATTTGTCTTCAATTTCACTTTATAATTTTTCTCCATTCATCTCTATTATAACACATTTCTTCCTCTTTCCAAGTCCTTCAAAGTTTCTCTAATCCCTTGGATCCCTGTGAGATTTGGTCATACTTTCCTTCTCATCCCTGATGGTGTCCATTCCATTATTTTTTTTGGTAATCTTTCATCCTCCATTCGCCTAATATGCCCGTACCATTTTAGTTGCTTTTCTTGGATAAATTCTAAAATTGAGTTTTGTACATTCATGTTCTCTTTTATAACTTCATTTCTAATTTCCTCTCTCCTTGATATACTAGCAGATCTTCTCCAATAATCCATTTCTGCTATCATTAATTTTATTTTCATCTGATAATTTATAGTCCAAACCTCTGAACCATAAGTCATAATACTTCTATTGTTTTAAAAATTTTAACTTTAGTTTCTTTTTTTATATGTTTATCCCATAATATTCCATTTCCTGAGTTTATCTTTGATCTTATTTCCTTTTCCTGCTTCCCATCTTCTGTAATTTTTACTCCCAAATATTTGTATTCCTCTGTGTGTTTAATTACCCAATTTTACTCCATTTCATCTTCCAGTATCAAATCTTGGTGAATGTCTCCTATGGCCATATCTTGGTTTTTTCCATATTCACCTTTTTTAGTCCCCATTTATTATATTCTTGAATCAATTTTCGGGTAATGTATTCAACGTTTTCATACTCTTATGCCAAAATAAGTTGATCATCCATAAATTGGAGGGAATATGTTGTTGATTCCTCATCTATTGGAATTCCCATAGTTTTACATTGTTTTTTTTCCAACTTTCTATAGCTTTTTCTGTGTAGGTTTTATATAAAGTGGGGGATATGCTGCTGCATCACTGGCATAACCCGTGTTTGGTTTCAAATCCTTTTGACAAATATTTTTCTATTTTCACTTTCAAATATGAGTTTTTATATAAATTTTGAATAGTTTTATTTATCAAAATAGGATTTATTTTGCTTAATATTTCGTATTTTATCCATAATTGTGATAATGGAACGCTGTCATAAGCTTTTTTCAATGTCTATGAACACCAAATGGAGGGGTTGTGTTCTAATTTTTTTCTTCTCTACTATTTGTTGCAAACAAAATATATGGTCTATAGTTGATCTACCTCGCTCTGAAGCCTGTTTGTCCTTCTGCTTCTAGATCCTTGTATTGTATAACTTGAAATATAAAGCTTTAATGATCATAATGGTCATGTAAATTCTTCATAATGTCTTCTTGAATTGGAAACCGTCTGATCGCACTGCTAGGAATGGCTAGCTACTACTTCAGACAAGAGAATTATACGGAGCAGGAAAATGGGATGCTTACAACTGGAGCCTGAATTGGTTTAGATGGTGTCATTACACTAGCGTATAAAGCTAGACGTTCAGGGGTTCAAAATCCCTGTGTCAGGCATTAATTGTTTCTTGACAAATTAAAGCAAATATTGCCTTTATAGCCGGAAGCAATATCTGCTAGACAAATAAAACTATTTTAAAAAAGTATTAAACTTAAAAAAAAAATAATTCAGTAAGCATGTTAAAATTTGTATTATTAAATGAATCTGAAATCTGGGGTTAATTACAATCAAATGCCACAAATTCTGCAAACAATTTATATAATCATTGTGTAGTAGAATGTGATGCAATATACACAAGCCTAAAATTGTAAGAAACTAATCTGGTGAGGAGGCCAGTGGAGGTGGCAAATTAGGAGAAAATGGCACTGAATAGGCTACCCTCTAAGAAAAAACGCTTGAATTCACCTTTCAGGGGAGCCAGAAATAAAAGGACATCCAACGAGGTTAAACTGGAACTGAATGAAGTGAAGTGTCTATGATTAGGCAAAGAGAGTAATAAAATCCCTGGCAAGAAGCGAGAGCTGTTCCTGGTAGTTCGATTTTTGTGGAAAGTCTGCTTGCTGATGCCATGTGCTTCTAAATTGGGTTACAGATCAAACATCGATGATAAATAACTGGAGATCGTGGGTGGTTCAATTATGGTTTTCATGGCAAAAAAAAAATTCTCGTCAAAAAATAATGTTATTGATCCAACGTGAGTATATAATCAAGTTTATTGGAGGTCTGTAATATCGGCTTTTATATATTAAAATTTTGGGAATTTTTAACATTAGGAGGTTCAATTATAATAATTAAATGAATTCGTGATTTTGTTCTTACCTCATACATCTTTAATGTTTCTTTAAACAACATCGCACTGCAGTTCGC
>JASPKZ010001035.1:0-81423 GCA_030220185.1 Diploptera punctata | reverse complement strand
CGTTGTCTGATTTTCACTCTGACCAGATGATGATCCGAATTGCAGTCTGTCCCTCTAACTGATCTAAATCAATGATGCTACTGTGCCAGCGTTTATCCACTAATACATGATCTATCTGGTTCCGAGTTTCTCCATCTGGAGATGTCCAGGTGTATTTATGAATATCCTTATGCTGAAATGTTGTGCTCTTAACAATGAGATTCTTTAACAATATCATTATAACATTATAATTAAATTCTGCACAAATCTATTTTTGGAGGCGTTCAGCTGGAATCTCTACAAGAGATAAAATAAGAAACAGCGTAATTAAACAAAATATGAATGTTCAAACTTCTGTTGTGGATTTCATAAAAAACACGATTAAAATGGTATGGTCATGTAAAACGAATGCCAGAAGACAGATTCCCAAGAAGAAAGCTAGAATGGGTGGCACTTCGTAGAAGAAGAAGAACAAGAAGAAGAGGACTACTAAAATTACGTGTATAGATGGTTTTTTGAGCTGCGTGAGGGAAAAGAGGATTGGACGATGGAGATTGGAATGAGAGGGAGATATAAAGTAGAATGACAGTAGGTTAATTGGCCGCAGGAAGAAGGTTTGAAACACTGTGAATTCTGCTAATAAATAAATAATAAAATACGACATAATTAAGGCCACAAAACCTAATTTCCTCTTAATCAGCGAATAATAAAATAATACAATGTTTTTTGTATCTAATTATAATTTAAAATATTATTATTGTGTAGCCTGGAAGTAAATAACAATAAAACTAAATATATGGTCACACATAGAAATATATTGTATATGGAAATGGACAGCAAATGACAAATGAGTGAAATTTTAAAGAAGTGGCTGAGTTCAAATACCTAGGAACAATAATCACAAGTAGGAATTAGATGATCAAAGAAATAAAACATAGGCTCAATTCTATTTTGCATTACAGAGAGTCTTCACGTCCGAACTCTTTTCAAAACATGTTAAACTGAAAATATATAAAACTATTATTCTACCAGTTATATTATATGGATGCGAAATATAGACCTTTACTTTAAGGGAGGAAAGGAGATTACGAGTATTTGAGAATACAGTTATTAGAAAGAAATTTGGACCAAAGGAAGATGAACACACAGGTGAATGGACAAAACTACATAACAATGAACTACATGGTCTTTATAGGAAACCAGATATAATAAGAACAGTTAAGTCTCGTAGACTGCGAAGGGCAGGACATGTGGCACGAATGGAGAATGAAAGACATGCATGGAAGATTCTTGTAGGAAAACCAGAGGGAAAACGCCAGTTGGTAGAGCAAGCATGAGGTGGGAGACGAACATTAATCATGATTTGAAAGCAGTAGATTATACAGGAAATTATTGGAAAGCATTAGCTGAGGATAGGGATGTATGGAGAACTTATCTCCGCGCGACCATAAATCTACGGTTCGATAGTGCCAGTTAGTTAATTAATGTGTACCCTATGCAATGCATAATATTAATCTGGTTTGGTAAATATTAAAAAAATAATAAAACAATTAAAGAAAATCTATTTGAAACTTTAAGGTATGGAAGTTGTAATTCATATCCTATGTTGATTTTAATATGTAAATAAACAAAGTGTTATTCATAAGTTATTATCCAGGTAGACCTAAAGATATCAGTTAATTTGGATTTAAATAATGATAGTGATTGGCAGTCTCTGACATGACTGGGAAGTGAGTTCCATGTTCTAATCATAGATATCGTGAAATCCTCATAAGTAATGCCACGAGCCATTCCCAAATTATCGATAAATTTACCAGTCACGAAGTGACGAGTGAATTTATCTAGAGGATTTAAAAATCAAGAGTGGCGTTTGTTAGGACTATTTAACGAATAAATGTAATCTGTTTGATCAAAAATCATTACTTAAATATAGTTATTTTAAAATATCTGTATTTAATATAAACGGCGATGTTTGAAAACAAATGAGAAATGTTTGGTTATGTTTCATTTGTTCATCATTGCAATTTGATCATATTATTTATTGCAAAATAGGATCGCAGTATTGTAAGAATGCATCCTAGTGAAGAAAAAATGAAACACATCAAACTGTATATTATAACCGCATTGTAAGTTATTATTTGTTTCGGAAACTACTCAGTAAAATCAGTATTTAAAAAACAATTATTGAACACAGAAATTATCAAATGTGTAGGTCGAAGGAATCTGTTAATTATTTGATATATTCAACGTTTTTGTTAGAGAGTCATTCACTGCAAAATAATGCTCTGACCAGTCAGAATAATAAAAAGAAGGAGCTTTCTGTGTTTTGGTAATCAGAATTCAATTATTACCTAGGTGAAACACGACTGTGATTGGTTGTAAAACAAAATTCATTGAAATGTTATTGGTCATTGATTCCGATTTGGGGCATGAGTTAATAGTCAGAGTAAAGACATGTCCTGTGTTGTGGTATGGAAAGTAAATTGCTTTCTGGTGATTCTGTGAATATTGTGAAGGGCTGACAAATTAAAAAAAAAACTCATTGACGAATAACTTGGTATAAAATGACAAAGACAATAAAGATAATAGGACGGGAAACATCTGATAGAGTGATAAAGGGTCGGAAAAATATAACATGGATTATTGGTGTTTTGAGAAGCACGAGAAAAATAAGTTTAGACGATAGAGTTTGGAATGACACAGATATGTGGAGAAGAATGACAGTAGATCAATTGGATACAGGAATATGTTTTGAAATTTGCTAAATTAATACTTTTATAAAATAAATATAGGTCTATATGTTTAAAGCTGTGGTCTTTGGTAGCGTCGCTGTCTGTAATGCAGCGGACCCGGGTTTGAAAACCGGTCGGGACAAGTTTCCTGGATGGTAGTATTTTTAGGAGTTTTTCCTCATCTGTAAGACAAATGTGAGAATTCTTTAAGACCATAATCTTACCATTATTATCATATTCGCCATGTTTAGTATCAATGCGTGTGAATGTAAGTTTCATTTTAATGTTGTGATATATCGGAAGAGGTCCTAACATTGAGCAGATAACTTATTGAGCGAGGCCTTGCATGTCATTGTGTGGTCTAAAAAGTATTTGTGTGATGCAGAGCTTAAAATCCCTCTCCCGACAGGTGATGCCACTTTAAGACTCAGGTATTGTGTGACATATAAAAAGTACATACACAAAGAACCACTTACTTACACGTTGAATCAATTAGGACTCTATTATAATATTAAAGTCTCAACTTCAAAAACTAAAGTAATGGATTTTCAGGGCAAACTGTCAGTCAGAGCAAAAATAGTAAAAAATAATGAAATAATAGAAGAGACAGCACACTTTAACTATCAGATACAACATATAGATATGATTGGGATATACATAATAAATTTAACCGTTATCAAATGGTGTGCGACACCGTAAGAAGAATCCTCCGAAAGACTCGAAGAGAAACTCAGCTGAGGTTTTATAAAAGTATAGCTATTTCTGTTCATTTATATGAATCTGAATCTTAGGCACTTACAAAAATATATCTCACACATTCAAGCCACTGAAATGACATTTTTAAGATCCGTAAAAGTATGTACACGCATGGATAGATTACATAATGAGTCAATAAGAAATTAACTGTACATATTTTCAATACTCGATAAACTAGAAGAGCACAAATACCGATGCAATGTACATCTATACAGAATGGACAATACAAGATTACCCAAAACGATCAAAATATACAAACCGCAAGGAAAAAAATCATTGCGACGGCCAAGGGAACGATGGAGTTGAGACCGGAACAGATCGAATTGACCTAATCCTGTATCTGATATCAGAGTCGTCCTGAATAATTTGCAATATTGTATTATAGGAGGCCTTTCGATAAATTCAGTTTCATCTTCTACTTTTGTTTTGATACTTTTGAAAATCTTGACTAATCCTGGAAAAGAAGAAGAAGAAGACGTAAGGTGAAAGGTTTATGCTAGTTGATAGAATGGAATGGAAAATTTGAAGCCAAATGTGCCCTAAATTAACACAAAATATTGTATCAGTTTCTGATAATTAGTATCAGATATATAAGTTTTTAATTTTGACTATTTAACTCATGCCCCAAATGGGAGTTAATGACCAATCACGTTTCAATTATTTTTTATTTACAACCAATCACAGTCGTGTTTGGCATAGAATTTACCAACTAAAGTTTATCATAATAAAGAATTTTAACATTCTGAATAGGTCATAGCATTATTTTGCAGTGACTGACTCTCTAAGAAATACAGCTACCAGATTGTATATAAAAGTGCATGAATGTCAACACATAGCGCATGCGGGAGTTAATATAAAAACAATTGTAACAATTGATTATACCACCAAAAAAAAGAAACCAGTGTTTGCACTTTCGTAAATGTATTTTTCCCAGGTAATAACATTCCAGAAGAATGGTTGTCATATTTACATCATAGGTCATCAGAAATGAATTAATATACAGTTTCATGTGTTTAATTTTTTCTCCACTAGAGTGCATTCTTACAATATTGCGATCCTTTGGCAAGTAATATGATCTGGTTGCAGTGATGAACAAAAGAAGCAAATGAAGCGTTCCAATCGTTTCTCATTTGTTTTCTAACATGACCGTTTATATTAAATATATAACTATTTTAAAATAACTATATTTAAATAACGATATGTGAGTAAACATCTTAATTTTATTCGTTAAATAGTCCTAACAAATGCCACTCTTGATTTCCAAATTCTCTAGATAAATTCACTGCTCAGTTCGTGAGTCGTGAATTTATCGATAATTTGGAAATCACTCGTGGCCTTACTTATGATAAGCTTTTATCCTTCTTTACAGCGATTTCCTTTCGATGAAGCCCACGTTATCACACACAATGACAAATGAAAACGCAAGTAAATTGAATAAGTCTTGAAGCTCTCAAGTTAATACATTTCAAGTGTTGTACAGTTGTAGGATAGAGTACATGATAACTAGAAAGTGTACCCTCTAGCTAGGAACAACCATTAAGGTGCTCCATTAGTCAAGCTTTACTAACGCTCCAAGACTGAAGGGAGATTGCTGATTGACAATCAAGCCTCTTCTTTTGACGTCAGACACAAAGGAAGTTACGTTGAGGATATTTGCATCATTGAAAACTGGGAGGAAACTTGGCAATGGGAGGGGGAAGAGAAACTGACACAAAGAATGAAGAATTGAGCTAAAATTTAAATTTTTATTTCAGAAAAGAGGAAGCAGAATCAGTGTCCGAAGAGAACAAAGAACAATTAACAAGTTGTCAAATTAACATTTCAAATGTGCTTGAGATTCCATTAACTTCACCGAATACAAAATTAGTTACGAGTACTTTGTCCATTTTAATAGGTGTTTGAAAGCAAGCTCTTGACGCTCTGCTGCAAGATTTCAGCCTCATGCAAACAAAAGTCTCTTATGAGACTCAATTGTGAAGAGAGCTGAAAACAACTCGTAATACAAATATATATATATATATATATATATATCCGCCTGCCTGAGGGCAGGCCTTTCACTGCAATCATAGCATTTTCATGCTATGTTTTTGCAGCTTTACTAGGGAATTATAGATGTGGTAGCTTCCCGTTGCTTTCCACACCGGTGCAGGATGATGATGATGATAATGATATCGATGATTATGATGACCGGATGATTTTCGGGGACCGTTGGGCCCTACGCTTTCTGACATTCGTCTTGCAGGTGAGGAAAACCCAGAAGAAATCTCACCCAGCAGCCTGTCCCGACCTGGAATCGAACCCGGCCCCGCTGCATGACAAGACAGCTCGCTACCTCGAGACCACAGCGGTGGACCCAAATATATATATATATATATATATGTTATAATTAAATGTTTAACATTGGGCAATGCAAGTTTAATATTGTATGATAAGAAAAATAAATGCCTGGACGGGATTCGAACCCGGATCTCTGAGTCTGTACCTCAGCGTGATATCCATTACACTACCAGGCGAATCCAATTCAAACACTTATTTTTCTTAAATATGTATTATATTCTCCATGGAGAATGTAATGGATATCACGCTGAGGTACAGACTCAGAGACCCGGGTTCGAATCCCGTCCAGGCATTTATTTTTCTTATCATACCATATATATATATATATATATGAATGTTGGTTTGTTGGTTTGTTTGTACTTTATGCGCGGCCATACCGTCGATCCGATTGTGATGGGGCGTTTTGCAAAATGTTCAGGAGATTAATGGAATGAACATAGGCTATAAGAGAGTTGTGATACTCAACTCCTATATCCTTAAAAATCGACCTTTGTAGTGGAACACGTGGAAAAATGTAGCTTCTTGGACGCTTAAATGGCTTACGCTGCCTAAACCATAACAAATACACAAAATTAATGAACACAGAATTGAATATCTCAAAAAGCTCTACAAAAAAGTCCGCGGCAGTATATGTTTATCACTTATGGATAACTCACAATAACCATTTTTGTCTTTCAGTGATACAAAGAAGATCGAGAGTAGTACGAAGATTCCTGTGCAAGCATAGCAGCACAGTACGGTAACGTACAATAACGAATTTGTCTTTTAGCTCTTTATGCCAAGAAGATCGAGGTAAGTAGATTCCCGGGCAAAACCGGGTAATCAGTACGGGGAATCTTAAAATGATTACGATATGCATTTATAATTATTTTACATTTCACTTATTCAAATAATCATACGAAGTACATTAATTTTTGTCTTTCAGCTCATTTATACCAAGAAGATTGGAATGAGTAGATTTCCGGACAACTCCGGATAAACAGCACGGGGTATTTAAAAATAATTAGAATATAAATTTTTCCTCTCACTTAATTATCTAAACATAAAACACATTCATCATCATCATCATCATCAAGGATTAAACCTGTTGGTCTGTTCCGATCTCATGTTAGAATTGGTATATCCATCTTTTACTGAGTCTTCCAACATTTCTTCTTCCTAGGGGTTTGTATTGAAGAATCTGTTTCGGAATTCTATTGTAATCCATTCATTTTCGTATTTCAGCTCATTTAAGTCAAGAAGATCGGGATAACTAGATTTACGGGCAACGCCAGGTAATCAGCACGGGGTATCTAAAAAATATAAATTTATAATTATTTTTCCTTCTACTAATTCAACTAAACATAAATGCACATTAATTTTCATAATTTTATGCGTAGCAGCCCACGCTGAGTAATAGCTAGTATTCTATAAAAAAGGGTGTCTAAAATAACGAAGTATTTTATTCTTAACTCTATTCTATTCTATAGTGATCTGCCCTACGGTAGGTCTTTCACTGCAATCATAACATTTTCATGCAATGCATTGTAGCCTTACTAACGAATTATTAGTTGTGGTAGCTTCCCACGCCGGTGAAATGATAATGATGATGATGGCCGATGATTTTTGGGGATCATTGGACCCTAGACTTCCTCACTTTTGTCTTACAGGTGAGAAAAAAAACCCGAATAAAACCTCACTCAGGAGCCTGTCCCGACCGGATATCGATCCCGGGCCAGCTGTGTGACAAGGCAGCACGCTATCTTGAGAACATAGCGGTGGACATTTTTAACTCTTGCCGCCTCAATTAATTTGTATAATGTTAAAACAATAATAAGTATACTTGGACCAACGGATCTGTGCCTCTACAGCGCTGGCATCGTTCTTAGAAAAGTACACTTCAATACTCATACCATTTTGCTGCACTCCCCTCTCACTACGTCAAACAGCAGCCCGGTAAATTATCGAGTATGAATGTTGCCAAACTTCCCACACTGTCATGGCTCTTGAATATTGAATAATGCAAGGTTGGAGTTGAGTTGATAATACTGGAGTGCAAGTGCAAGAGGGAGATAGAAAATAGAGGGAGATAGGAATGCAGAAAGAAAATGATTTGACGAGACAGAAAAGGAAGTAGGCTTTTGTTCGCATATATTGTGGGAACCCAGATCCTTTGGACAGATAATACAATTTGGTATATATAGGCCCATGGCAACCCGTGCCGACTTGCTTCGAAACATGTCAGTAGTTGGTTAGTTATAAAGCGAACGAAATTTGAGCAATAATGTTTTTTAATGGTCCTGGGGTCGACCCAGCCTCTAACGGAAAATAATACCAGACGCTTGCTCTGGTGGTAAATGCGGCCGTCACGTAGGGCTGATAACCCGGCTGACATGAAGTGCCGATTATCTAGAAAAAGTGGGAGCCTTAACCTCCTACTATCCAAAGGCCCTCCTGAGTCCTGTAGTGAGATCACTTTACTATACTTCTTCTATTATTCATTATCTTTTACGGTGTCACTTACCAAAACATGGAATTCCCTTCCACCCTATGTCAGAGACTGTCAAACTATAACATCCTTCAAAAACAAACTAAAGAATTATTTAATAACAAACTGACTTATACACCTCACTGATAGTATTCTTTTAGCAATATTAATATATTTAATTATTTATGTAAATAATATTAAGAATAACAAATATTTTTATTTGTTTTGTTTTAAATATTGTATAATCGTAAAATTAGTTTTCTATATCTCATTATTTTCCTGTTTTTTATATACACTAGACAGGGACAATTTAATATGTCTTGCTGTATACATTTTATTATTAGTTTTAGTCTTAATTTTAACTAATATTAACTGGTTGTATTATAGATCGTAATATGTATATTAGATATTATCTTTTGATCAAATTTTTACTTAGTGTTTAATATTAGAGTTAATTAACATTGTTATATTCTTATGTAATATATGTTTGTCCTGGTGAGTGGAAGAGAAGGCCACATGGCCTTAACTCCACCAGGCTAAATAAATCTTAAATCTTAAATCTTAAATCTTCTTCTTCTGCACTTCCTGGATTAGGCACTGGTTGCCTGCTCCGTAAATAGTTATACGTTTTGGGCATATTGATGATTCATTTACTAAATAAACTTTTTGTTCTAGAATCCTTCTATACTAACCCAGTACAAATTTTCATGTCTTATGCTTGGCATGTACTAAAATGAAAATTTATAAGAGCATAATACAGAATATTTTGTCATATGGATATTAAACTTGGTCTCTGACGGAATTACAAAAGAATAAAATTAAAACAGTTGAATTTGATTATTTTAGAAGAAGCCTCCAAAAAACAAGACAGGATAAAATAAGAAATGAATTCCTTTGGAGAGAAATGAATATCACCACATCTGTTGTTAAGAGGATTGAAAATTAAACGCTTAAATGGTATGGCCATGTACAAAGAATGGAAAATGAAAGATGGACAAAAAAATATATACCAATGGTCACCCCCTGGAAGAAATAAACGTGGCAGACCAAGATGGAAATGGAAAACCTACGTCAGAACTATAATGGATGATAGGAATTTGGAAGAGGGAGATTGGAATGATAGAGATAAATGGAAACTGAAGACGGCAAACCTATAAGTGGGGGAAAGCCGAAGAAGAGAAGATGTTTGGCATGTCCACTGCTGTGGTCTCGATGTAGTGTGCTGCCTTGTCACGTAACGGGCCCGAGTTCGATTCCCGGTCGAGACAGGTTCCTGAGGAGATTTTTTTCGGGGTTATTCCTCACCTGTAAGACAAATTTCAGGAAGCTTAGGGCCCAACGGTCCCAGTAAATCATCGGCCATCACCATCCTCATCATCCTTCACCGGTGTAGAAAACAACGGGAAGCTACCACACCTATAATTTCCTAGTAAAGCTAGAAAGCATAACATGAAAATGCTATGATTGCAGTGAAGGACCAGATCTTGGGCAGAATCACTACGGGATGGAATGTTTGACATGACGTCGGCACGGGATCTCTTGATCCAGTCGCAATAATATTTGTTATTCGAGTTATTAAGGTAAAAAAAATAGAGGGTATGCGTATTTGATTTTCCGAAAAAGAATATATTTTATATCTTGGGACAACCTAATGTATATTAATATTAATGTTATGAATAAAATTGACATTTAGCAATGAACGCCAATTATGACAAGAAACAAAAATACACGCTTGAACCGGCATTTGAACGCGATACTTCTAACTTTGTTAGTGATATATCAAAAAGTTCTCTTATTAAATGCCGCAGGTTTGTCATTTGGACATTTTCTGGTGTTCTCTTCTGACATTGGTGTTATTTTATGTATATACTTAGGGGTCTCAGCTTCATACCCCGGTTCAGGTTTTTACGTCATGGTGGTTAGACGATCATTTTTATAACAAGGAAGGCACTTTTAGTTGCATGCATGAGCAGATAACTTTCCTTTATTTTTGTTTCCTTCGCAGCGATAATAACAAATAGGCTATGACGATTCCCCAACACAAATAATTTTGTGTTTTGCAGATGGTTGGGATACCGCGATCATATGTTGGGTAGTGAAAATGTTAATGGTTCACCAGGAGAGTCCTTAATACTAAACTTTATCTAAGACGGATATGAATGATTATGATGGCCATATGATGTCCGGAGTCCGTTTGGGACTTAAAGTTTCCTGACATTTGTCTTATAGATGAGGAAAACCCGCGAAAAACTCACCCAGGAAACTTGTCCCGATATATATATATATATATATATATATATATATATAATATTTATGTTATAATTAAATTTTGATATTAAGCAATGAAGGATAAATGTGACATGAAAAGAAAAATAAACGCCTAAACCGTGACTTGAACATGAGATCTGCAGCTCTCTGTGTGTTGGTTAGCTACCAATTGCGCCACTCTGGCTTCCAGTGAAAACATCGATTTTCTGTCCTTATATACAGTTCTCTATATTAGAGATGTACAAATATATAATTAATTATTTTTCTTGTTATAGAAGCCATGAGATGGCATTCTGAATGTTTTCCTGCTGCCTCTTGCGATAAAGAGAAAGAAAAGTGCACAGGGAGTAATTGGTAGCTCAGGAATGTATATACTTAGAGGTCTCGGGTTCATATCCTGGTTCAGGTTTTTTGTCATAGTGGTTAGACTATCATCTTTATAACAAGGAAGGCAGTTTTAGTTGAATGCATGAGCAGAGAACTTTCCTTTTTTTTTGTTTCCTTTACAGCAATAATAATAACGAAGATGGTGCTCAACAGAAAGAATTTTGTTTTGTGCAGATTGAGAGTTGTAAATCAGTTATAACAGTTCAAGCGTGCGTTTTTTACATAGTTTAATCGTGATTCCCCCAAATGCCAATAAAATCCATCGATGATATAAGTAATTGGCAACATCGGTTGTCTGTGTGAAGGTAAAAATGTGGGGCAACCTAAAGTATGCGATGAGAATGTTCAGCTAATTACGTGCCCTTCATTACGAAGTCCTAAAAAGCCAATTAGGAATTCCAGAGGTGAAATCGCATTGCCACTGATAAGAGTGTCTGAGTTCTTATTAAGACGTTATATATGCTTCCCTAACGTTTATAATTTTACTAAAATACCTGATATAGCCTATAACAATAATCTTTTCAAGTGGTGTTGAACATAACCAGGTATTTACGTACACAACTTAACACATTTTTAATGCAATTTATTCCATTACTAAATGATATTTGTAACATTTATGACCGGAAAATTATCATAAGTAATGCCACGAGTGATTTCCAAATTATCGATAAAGTCACGACTCACGAAGTGAGGAGTAACTTTATATAGAGAATTTGGAAATCAAGAGTGACATTTATTAGGATTATTTAACGAATAAAATTAAGGTGTTTCCTCACAAATCATGATTTAAGTATAGTTATTTTAAAATATTTATATATTTAAAGTAAACGGTGATGTTTGAAAACAAACGATTGGTACGCTTCACTTGCTTCTTTTGTTCGTTCTCTATGTTCGTCATTGCAACCAGATCATAATATTTTATTTATTGCCAAAGGATCGCGATGTTGTAAGAATGCACCCTAGTGGAGATATTTATAACCAACGTTATAGGTATTAATTAATTTGATGTCCTAGATGGAAATCTGTCAATTATATTTTTCTTCAACGTCATTTCCTGGAAAATAATTCGTTTAAGGAAATGCAAACAGAGGTTTCTTTTTTTTTGTGGTATAATCAATTGTAACAAATGCTTTTATATTATCTATCGCATGCAGTTTCTGCTGACATTCATGCACTATATATATATATATATATATATACATATACGATCTGGTAGCCGTATTTCTTGGAGAGTCAGTCACTGCAAAATAATGCTATTACCTATTCAGAATGTTTAAAAGGAGGTGCCTTCTTTATTATGATAAACTTTAGTTGGTAAATTTTAGGCGAAACGCGACTGTGATTGGTTGTAAATAAAAAATCATTGAAGTGTGATTGGTCATTGACTCCCATTTGGGACATGAGTTAAATAGTCATTGTGAAAGTATTTTAATGTAATATGTAAATATGTTTTTTACGTTGTAACCGTCAGCCATTTTGACCACATCATTGGCCCCTACCTTCTTACCCAGAGTCTAAATGGTGTAATTTATAAGACTTTTTAGAACACGTCGTACCTACATTACTAGAAGAATTTCCTCTCCTCATTAGGATTAACATGTGAAGGTATAAAGGGTACAAGCAAATAACAATCTAAGTCAAGAAAAATTGAAATTGTTATTTTGACCCCATCTCTTAGAATAGGCTATGTTCCTCAATATGCACAACATAAAAACTTGCAAATAACATTGCAAGTCAATGAAAAATGGCTTTGAAAGTCTGGTTTCCAATGAAAAACAATCCAAGTCAACTTTTAGTAATTTCATTCAAAAACAAAGCTCAACTTTTTGTTTTCATTTTATTAATTCCTTTCGCTGTGGTAGAAGCTGAGCCTCACATGTTCTCCAAGTGGGGTCATTTTTAGCCCTACATTATAAACAAAAACTGCCCTTTTGCCACACGTCCAATTACTGAAATTCTCATTGTACTGTCCGTAGAATCAATGTAAGAACTTCCTATAATGGAGGCCTGAGAATCTTACATCATTGCAAGGACATCATTTGACACCTTCATGGAACAAGAAATGGGACCACAGCAAGCCCATGCCAGCTCACTACCAATATCCAGATTTAAATACAACGATCTGCAGGTTCGAAGCCAGTTCTGTGATCACCCAGGTGCCAGATCATTTTACGAATCTCTTACCACAGAAGAGGATATTGAAGATGATTGAAACTTCATTACGACAAAAATGAAGCTCTTAATGGAGGTTCTTGTTTTAGTTCTAAAATGTGAATATTAATTTTATACGTGAAAAGTTCAAAACACTACTTTCATTTAGTTTACTCAATTCAACAATCTTACAGTCATGTGCATTGTTGCCTTTGGAAGCCTTGCAATTTTCGTTTCCTGATTTTGAATTGCCATTGTTGTAGGGAAATAATTTACCTATTAAATATAGAAAAAAATGAATGTTGAATAACACTATAAAATGTACAACAAGGTTTTGAATATTAAAAAGGCATTATCTCAAAAAATTGTAAAACTGACTTAGATTGTTATTTGCTTGTACCCTTCATGTGGTTTCAGCACGATGGAACTCCCCATTTCTGCCGGAATGTGCGAAATATTTTGGATAGAGTGTATCGTGGTCGTTGGATAGGAAGAGGTAGTCCAACTGTAGTGTGGCCACCTCACTCTCCAGATCCCAGTCCACTTGATTATTTTTGTGGGGACATCTGAAAACACTGGTGTATGCAGCCCATGTTGATAGAGATGAACTGTTCGTTGCACGCCTAATCGCACCATGTGATGTGATCCTTGAGACACCTGGTATCTTGAACGGGGTATGAGAATCCTTTCGTCGCCTATGTCGTCTGTGTTGTGAGAATGGAGGTCGCCAATTTGAACAATTTATTTAAAGAGTCTACAGATGCGTTACTGGTTTTTTTCTGGTTTACTCAAATGCATTGATTTTACTTGTCAATAACATTATGTATGACATGTGTACATACACTATACCTCTTCATGTTATTAATCATTGCACTATAATTTATCTAATTACATAAGTATTGTACAATACAATTACACATTTTATTTGCGAAACATATTGCACTCTACAGTATGTATATTATTATTACAACCTTTCAAACAATTGTCTGTACAATACGTACATAAATAATTTTGTAACTCGTATACTGCGCCGACATTCCATTACCGCATTCTATAAAATAATGAATAAACAACTAAACCAGAAGTAAATATATGCACGTAACTAATATACAGTACGTACTTAATAAAGGAAGAAAGAAAAATAAGTGTATACATACTGTAAGTAGTTTCGAACGTGATGCATAGATCTTATGTTTGCGTAGGCATTAGACTTGCTCTAACCACTGAGCTAAATGCGCATACTTGTTGCAGGTTACAGTCTCTATATCATATTATTTCCATTTTAATTTGAAATAATCAGTGGCGTGCCAACAATTTTACAAATTGAATCATAACTTGGACATTTTTATTCGTAGACCATTAGTTCATTGTCTCAAAATGCTTATATAATACCCCTCTATACGTAGTTAAATTTATGCGCTATAATTCATACACACATTGTATATATAACCGATATCCCTCTGTCCCTTGTTAATTAAGAATTATATACCGTATATATACAAGAAAAATATATGTTTTACTAGGATTCCTGAGTGGTGTAGTTGGTAGTGCACTAACATATAGAGTTAGAGGTCTCGGGTAAAAATCCCGGCTCAGATATTTATTTCTGTTTTCATGTCGTATACACAAGAAAATTAAATACTGGAAACAATTATTATTTAAATTAGTATTCATAGTCATATATTTTGTCCCTGGTAGCATCTCTTGCCTCGTAAGCACGGGTCCGTGTTTGATCCTCGGTCGGGAAAAATGTTCTGGTTGATTTTTTCGGGGTGTTTCTCTAACCTGTAAGACTAATGTCGGGAAAATTTAAGTCGGAACTGTATTATTATGATCGCCATGTAAATTATAAATGTGAGCGTGAATAACGTTTTTTCGCCTTCAGGTTGTGTTGTATTGGAGGAGCCCTGAGACTGAAGTGAGACCCTCGGTGACAGTGTGTGTGTGATCCAGAGTTTAAATTCCCTGTCCCAACAGGTCGTGCAGCTGTAAGGCCAGGCGTGTGGCTGATAAAAATAACTCTAAGGTCAGAGGTTAAATTTGGAATGTAATTAGTGATCATATAAATGTTCTTAGGATCATCAAATGTTTTGGACCAATCAGAGATGAACAGACAAGTGAATGGAGAATACTACATTGACACTGAACTACATGGTCTTTATAGGAAGCCAGATATAATAAGAAGAGTTAAGTCTCGTAGACTGCGATGGACAGGACATGTGAGACGAATGAAGAATGAAAGACGTGCATGGAAGCTTCGTGTAGGAAAATCAGAGGGAAAACGCCCAGTCGGTAGACCAAGAATGGGGTGGGAGAATAACATTAACTATAATTTGATAGAAGTAGATTATACAGGGAAGATTGCAAAACATTAGCTCAGGATAGGGATGTAGGAGGGCTTATGTCCGCGCGGCTATGAACCTACGGGTTCGATAGTGCCAGTGAGTTAGTTAGTTATAAATGTCTTCATTGACATGTAATGTTATGCAGAGAAAAAAAGGAATTAGATAAAACTGTCGTAAGGAAACCTAGCTGGCTTCAAGTGGTCGCATAAAGGAAATTACTCCTGAATTTGTACGTTTTACACAAAAAAATTACAGTCTTAACGTGACCTACTTTTTTCGGAGTAATTTATAAATTAAATTCAAAGTGTAAATTTACGTAGGCCTATTCTGGGAATGTGTAATGTCATTAAAAAAAATGAGACATTTGAAAAGTGTAAATTGGGGCGACAAGACGTGTGTGTACGCTAATGTAACTTTTATTCGAACCCTCAACAACGCTCGGATCCAGTTGATGTGTATTATACAAGAGATTTACTGTAAATAATTAATGTTTTCCCTTTTCCAGCGGTCACTGCAGCCTTGACCCGCTCAATGTAACCTACCCTGGATGTGATCAATGCTTCACCGAATTTGGTAATTGTTACTGAGTGCAGAACCCGGTAATCATTACTTTTCACGTCTGTTAACACATGTGAGGGCATTAATACAAATAAAATAATGCAAGTCATCAAACTACTTAGCAACAAATATAAAGAGCAAACACACAAGTTGAATTTATTGGCATTTTATTTTTCCGGAAAAATAATTTATAATTACAGTGCGCTTTTATAAAACATTGGCAGTTCCTGCATTTTATTATATAAACTTTCCTCATTAGAGGATTGCCTCAAGGACAAAGTGATACAGACAATTAATTTTTGTAATTGATTAAATAAATTTTGTAAATACATTTAAAAAATTCAACTTCTAGGCTTAATTGAAGTATATATACTATAAAGTAATTTTGTAAATATGGTTTCTTAAAATTGAAATTGGTCCTCTAATGGCAGCGATGGCAATTCTAGAAAGATACACCCTGTCCAATTCTAAGGAATTCCAAAATTTGGCTAAGTATCCTGGTATAGTACCTCTTGCCCCGATCATCAATCCTGTGACAGTTATACTACCTAGTTGGTATTTATCTTTGTGATAGTCAATTGTTGACTCATATATGGCTTTCTTTTCATAGTCAACTTCCTCAGGTTGGCCACTATGAGTCTCAAAACGAATTGTGGGATCTAATATCGTACCAATTTTAGAGGATGGTCTAAATGCAATAATATCTATTCGTCAGTTACTCCCATTAGTGGCCACACCATGAACTTCCTCGTAAACTGTGTATCCGAAATCTCGCAAGGCTTCTGCCATCATATTTCGAATAGTGTGGTGCCGAATGTTTCTCAGTGATTCTCCAAATGAACAGGCCCCAAGGACGTGTGCAAGGGTTTCGTGCTCTCTGCGACAACGTCTACAGAGGGTATTGTCCCTAGACCTGCCCGGCACTTTATGGGAGTGAAACTTGTGTAATGACCAAAAAATTACATAGTAGAATACAAAGCGTAGAAATGAACTTTTTTAGAAGAACAGAAGGCTGTACAAGAATGGATCGGTTAAAGAATGAATATATAAGAACAGCGTTAAATACCGTATATATCCATTGAATTATAAAATCAAAAATAGGCCTATATATCCATTGAACGATAAAATCAAAGAATATAGAGAAAAGTAGACATGTAGAAAAAAATTAACGTAACAAGATTACCAAAAGCAGCATTTAACTACAAGGCAAGAGGTTCAAGGAATGTAGGAAGGCCAGTGAGAAGACGGACAGAACAACTATGAGGCAGGACAGGCATTTTGCTTAGTCCGTGAAGTGAAGAAGGAGAAGAATTACAGTGTGCACTCTTTCCCCAATATTTTAGAGAATTCCGAGGAAATGAAGCAATTGGCAATGTTCTCATAAAAATATGTTTGTATTCTTTTTAAAGGGATAAAAACGAAGTGAAGATATCCGTAAAGAGCTACAAATATTCAGTTTGACAGATAAAATAGAAGTGTATAGGAGAAAATGGTACCAACATGTCTGCAGAATGGATACATTGCCTAGGAAAAGTCTGAACTATCAACCAAGAGGAGGTAAAATAGATCGGGGACCCCCACGAAAGAAATGGACACAGCAGCTATAATAATTGGTGCCGAAATTAACAAAAAAATGTTCAATCCTTGCAAGAAGAAGAAGAAGAAGATTTTTTTTAATCTTCACCCAATATATGTAATAGATACAGAAAATGATTATGACTAAAATATTTATGTAAGTAGTAGGACTTTGTTTAAAAAAAAAGAAGATACATGCAATGTTATTTACAAAAAATGATCGCAGGGCCAGCAAGCCTTATGTGCTGTTGACAGTCCATGTCAATAAATGTAGGTCTAGTAATAATATAAAATAACAAAATACGTCTAAGAGTATTGGCCTCCACTGATGAATCTCCACACACGTTTTTCAACCTTCCGCATTCATGAATTCAATCCTAGAACGTACGTCAATGCCAGCCATTTTGCAAGAGGATGCAGTGCTGCCACCCGTTTACTTAGGAAGTTATTACATCAGCGGATTGGAGAAGAATGAGGAATTGTGCCGAATTGAAATCTTTCATATAACAAACTTATTAAAAGAGGAAAAAAAACCTTTAGACTGACCCTCGTAGATAGAAAAATGTCGTTCTCCTTTTAGAATCTGAAGATAATTTACAAAGATCTTTACATCAATTTAATATAAATGCCAGAAAATAGAATATGGAAATTACAAGAATTAATGGTTAACAATATCAAAAGAACCAGTAAGGTGCAAATTAGAAGTGAAAAGAAAAATTATAGAACAAGTATCAGAATTTAATTATTTAGGTGTATTAATAACAAACACTAAAATTTTAATAAAAAAATAAAGAAACAAACTGATAAAGCAGCACAAATATCAGGATATATGAAAAATTTAATTTGGCGCAACAAACATATGTCAATAGAAAGCAAAACCCATTACACAAAACGATAGTTCGACCAGTTATCGTATATGGAGCAGAAACTAGGACTGATATAACAAAAACTAAACAAATAATAAGAACATGTGAAATTAATTTCTTAAGAACTATTCAGCGAAAACATTATTTGACAAGATACACAACACAGAATTTAGGGACAAATGTCATATTCAGGACATAACAAAATTTATTATGGATAGACGAAGATATTGGAAAGGTCATATAGAAGGAACGGAATACAACTGACTTGCTAAAAAAGCTAAAGAAGATAGATCAATGGACGGGAGAAAAACAAGAGGAAGACCAGCCAAGTGATGTATAGACAGTGGATGCACATCCAATACGTCTTCATCCGAGGAGTGATTATGGAAATAAGCCGGATGAAAATCCCTACAAATTACGAAGAAGCAGAAGAAATATATTATATATATTTATATATATATATATATATATATATATATATATATATATATATAGGGTACATGTATATGTGTCTTTGTGTCTTTTAACGCTCTAGCGGGCTCAAATCTTATTTAATAGACATTAAAATTTACATATAGCAATTGATTAAAAAGTAAGGTAGAGTTCGTTAACAAGGATCATTACGTATAGGAGTTCACCTGTAACGAAAATTAAAAATCGCTCTAGCTGCCGCAATTTTAGATGTTACAAAACGAAACTCTATTAAGCTATTAATATAAATAGATTGGCATGCTACGAGTTATTGGTAAATCCAGAAAATTGGATAAACCTCGGTAAATTTCTGGACAAAACGCGAAAAATAAGGACAACACTCATTCATGAATAAATATATGTTATCAAAATGCAATACCATTAATTATTAACAATTATATATAAATTAATTAGTGTATAATGCTATTGTGTTATTATTTAATTGTAATATTAATGTGTTTTCTTTATGTAATTGTAATGTTAATGTTCTTCTAGTGTATAATGCTATTGTGTTATTATTTAATTGTAATATTATTATTGTGTTTTCTTTATGTAATTGTAATGTTATTGCTTTTTTTGTTGTTTATTTTTCTTTACACTAGTACCAATTATTACTTTATTGTAACGGACTGTCAACAGCACATACGGCTTACTGCCCGTGCGACCCATATTTGTAAATAATATTGTAAATATCTTACTTTTTGTCTAATAAAGTCCTACTACTACTAAATAGGTATTAATTAAATTGGTGTCGAATTATACAACAATATGCAAATAGGTAATAATATATCATTATACATTTTTTTCTCTTTAACATTTTCCAATACTGTTATTTTAACACAGTTCCAATAATGGATCGTATTATAATATTATAATGACATTGTGAAAAGAAAAATTAATGTGTGAACGAGGAATCGAACCACATACCCCTAGTTCTCCACACTAGTCTGAAGAACTAGAGACCCACCGTTCGATTCCTGGTTCAGACATAATTTTTCTACACAATAGTATTATAATATGATCAATTATTGGAACTGTGTTAAAATAACAGTATTGTAAAATGTTAAATAACATCGCTTACAGCTTATAAATGTGGTGGTGAAAATACTCAAATATAGACACTTCTAAACGAAGCCGGCCTTTGGCTAAGGTAGTGATACCTATCTGACAGCGGATGAAACGAGAATTACAGATTTGTATATGTGGAAAGAATTGTTAATGTTTGTTCCAAGTCTAGAATGGTGTAGTGGGCTGCACACTAGTCTGGAGAACTAGAGGTCTACTGTTCGATTCCTGGTTGAGACATTTTTTTTCACAATATCATTATAATTTTTTTCTCCGCAATCCAACAATTTAATACGCTGGAATCATAACTTGAATTTCTCCAATTTAACAAAATAATAATTAGTTTAGTGCATAGGCCTACTTTATGAAATCATATACTATTTTAATATATATTTTATTAATAAAGTTATTTTCTGTAAACTAATAAAATGTGACAATAAATCGACTCACAGTGAAATTCGCCTAGCTTACGCAGTGAGGGACATTTTCCTAATTACTTATTAACAATTCTTCTTTAATTAAAATTCCTTAAGTATTGTTTCCTCTGACTCTTCTTAATATAATGACAACCTTAGTTTCAAATGGGCATAATTTATAATATAAATGGCTGGCACGTGTTATCAGATGAATGACAATGGATTTTCCGAGATTACTATAAACGCTTAAAAAGTAGGAAAAAGATGAGTTGGAAGATCGAGGCTACAATTGATGACAATTGTTATTAAAATATGGAGAATGAAGACTCAAGACAGGCAAGAATCGTTGGAAATGTTTAGGGAGTACAAGGTTAAACTCAAAATACCTTAGCGCCAGAGATGACGAGTGTATCAAATGACGTTTCATATAAAAAAAGACAGCTGTAACGTGACCTACTTTTTCGGAGTAATTTATAAATAACATTTGAAGTGTAAAGTTACGTAGACCTATTCTGCGAATGTTTAATGTCATTTAAAAATTTGTGACATTTGAAAAGCGGATTTTGAAAAGAGTAAATTACAGTTAAGCAGTTGATCTTGCTTTTACAACCTGAAAAAATTAGCATCAATTCAAGAAATGTTGGACATGATTTATATACAAGGATCAAAGGTAGGGCTAACAATTGAGGCGCTTAGAATAATAACGACAGATCCCAATCAAAGTTCATTTTGAGATAAATGTCAATTTCTGTTTTTTACCGTGGAAAGTAGTCAACATTATGACTTGATATTTTCTGGGTATTTAAATTACGGGATTTCAAGTCTATGTGCAAATTCGTAAACCTTTGTGATAAATAGTTTTCCTTATTTTGTGTATATTATTATTATACTATCTGAAGATTTCTGTAAGGAAAACGAAGACCATGGCTTTTAGAGGAAGAGATCCAGTGAGAACCAAAATTATTTTAGAAAATCAAAGTATAGAACAGGTGTCTAGTTTCAAATATTTGGGCTGTGATGTTGGCTACAATGTGGAAAGAGATATTGACTCCAAAATAAATAAATTTCAGACGGTGTGTGGAACAATACAGAGAACATTCAAAAATAAAATTAGAAAAGAAACCAAGATAAAAATGTATAATATTATGGCGGTTCCCACAATATTGTATGGATGTGAAACTTGGGCTCCAGTGAAAAGACAGGATAGAATACAGACGGCAGAGATGCGGTTCCTAAGACAAGTAAAAGGATGTACAAGACTTGATAGAATAAGAAATGAGGATATAAGAGAAGAATTGAAAGTACAGCCTTTATTGGATAAAGTCACGAATTACAGACAGAAATGGATTGATCACATGGATGGAATGAGTAAGGAGAGATATCCATTGTTAGCCAGAAATTATCAAGCAAGAGGAAGGCGTGATGTTGGAAGACCTAGAAGACGTTGGGCTGATGTAATATGAAGTCGGAACGGGCAATTGCCTAATCCTGGAGTGATGATGATGATGATTATTATTATTTTGTTTATTTGAACAGAAATATAAAAACAGAAAAAATGGTGTAAAATTGACTTCTCCATCATTTAACATCTCGAAATACCTAATGCAGCTCTATTTCCATTCTCACACTTTTAGTCATCGTCAACACCATCATGACGAAGACTGTTACAAAAATCATTGGTATATGGGTGGTATATATGTCAATAATTTCATCCGGTCATTGTATTTAGCTTCCTTTATCTTTATCTGTTCAGTGTAATTCTGCTGTAACTTAAACAACGAAACATGCGAACTTTTACCTCTTTTCCTAAAGTTAACTTTTTGATACGCTTCAGAGTTATAATCATCATCATCATCATAGTACATTCGCGAATTTAGGCCATTTTTTTATCTGTTTCGGCCTCAAGAGAAACACCATCCAGAAGTATTTTGAGTGGACGTCCTGGTCTTCTTCTTCCTGCAGGTTGATATCTTAACATTTGTTTGGGTATCCTGTGATCTTCCATTCGATGAACATGTTGCATCCATCTTCACTTATAATCAGAAATTTTGTTTTCTAAAGTTTCCATGAGTAATTCTTCAAAGTTGTCTTCATTTTTTGTGATCTAGTAGTGTGTTCTGCAGTCCTCCGAAGGTATCTCATTTCAGCAGATCTACGTCTCTGTATATCCTTCTGTTTCAACGTCCATACTTCGCTATCATACAAAAGAGTTGGAAGAGCCAGTGTTTTATACACTTTTAGTGTTGAATGTTTTTGGACTAACTGTGGCTTGAAGATAGAATTTATTAACCCTAAAACTCTTAAAATTTATATATTTTGCATTTACATCCTTTTATTCTTCATATGAGATATTGCATCCTAGATATGTAAAATTATTCACCTGCTCCAAAATTTTATTGTTCAGTACAATTTTACTTCTGACAGAATCTACACCTTGAAATGCCATAATTTTTGTTTTCTCTAGTTAGAATGATACAAACATAATTTAACAATCTCAAGATTATCGAGATCATCAATAATTAATGTATCGTTACGTAAAATCATTTTTCTAATTACAAAGTTTTGGTGATACCACTCTTATGTCAGCAAAGTCTCCCCATATGCATATTAAAGTAATGTTGGGGAAACAGCGGTATCGTGAAAATCATGAAATCTATGAGCTGAGTTGTCAAATAATGGTCTCCTATGAATTTCAAAATCTTTCCATATGTCTTCGCCATATTTACATCGTTCACCAAAACGCCATGAACGTGTAGCGGACATAAAGTAAAGCACTCATAGTTGGGATTTGTCATTTTTACGCTGAGAATTTGTTCATTTTCACTACGGACAAATTTTAAAGGTGGAAAATGAGAGATTTGGTATATCCCAATTACTTTGCTACTTCATCACATGAAAGGCAGAAGACAGCTATGCACGGTCATGCTTCTATCTCAAAATTTGATGTTGGTTGGGATATGTGCCGTTATTATACTGAGGGCCTCAATTGATGTAAACAAAACAAAATAAATGAATATTCCCTTATCTAATGGGAGAAAAGTCTTGAAACCTAAGAAATGAACAACTGTATAGCTTATTTGAAAAGTATGACGTTTTCACTTATTTGGGAAATTTAAAATGTTTATACACTTTATATATATATATATATATATATATATATATATATATTTGCTATATATTTCTCTTTTCATCCCTAACATATGTATATTAATTAATTATCTAGGACTATATCCAAAAAGTTACAAAAGACAAACATATATTGCAAGAGGAAAACCAAGAATTAAAATAAATTGTGAAATTTGTAACTGTGCTCAAGATGAGGTGTACAATCAGAGAAAAGTATTCTGGGGATAGTCTCTATGCGCACTATTCCCAACTAATTTTAAGGAAATAATTATATGATCTATGAAATCAATTAATGAAAAATAGAAAATAGAAATAATATATAATAATTTAACAGAATAAGAAAAAATATAAACATACATAATCAATCTAATATATAAGAATGTTTGTTTGTTTGTTCGTACTTTATGCGCGACCATACCGTTGATCCGATTGTAAAGGGGCTTTTTGCAAAATGTTTAGGAGATTCTCGGGATGAACATAAGCTGTACGAGAGTTGTGATACTCAACTCCTACACCCTTAAAAATCGCCCTTTGCAATGGAAAACGTGAAAAAAGTAGCCCTTTGGATGCTTAAATGGCTTACGCTGCCTAAACCATAACAAATACACAAAATTAATGTACACAGAATTACATACCTCAAAATGACCTATAAAACGTCCGCAACAGCATATGTTTAACTCTTACGGATAACTCATAATAACCATTCTTGTCTTTCATTGATGCCAAGAAGATCGAGACAGGTACGTAGATTCCTGTGCAAGCATAGCAGAATATGGCGGGTATTCTTTACAGATAACTCACAATAACGAATTTTGTCTTTTAGCTCATTTATGCCAGGAACATCGAGATAAATAGATTCCCGGGAAAACACCGGGTAATCAGCACGGGCAATCTTAAAATAATTACGATATACATTTATAATATATTTTTCATTTTACTTATTCAACTAATCTTAAGTAGTACATTAATTTTTGTCTTTCGGCTCATTCATGTCAAGAAGATCGGGATGAGTAGATTTCCGGACAACGCCGGGTAAACAGTAAGGGGTATCAAAAACGTATAAATTTATAATTATTTTTCCTTTTACTTATTCACCTAAACATAAATCACATTCATTTTCATTCATTTAGGCGTAGCAGCGCACGCCGGGTATTAGCTGGTATATAATAACATATATCAGAATAAGAAAAAACTATATACATAAATATTAAATCATTAGTAAAACTGTTAATTTAAACAATTTAATAATTCAATAAAAATAGTAATAATCTGGAATAGTATAAAATAATACAAACATAATTCCACACTCATTCCATTATATTCCGTATTCTCCAAAATATTCTACTTCAATGTAGTATACATGGACAGTGAATAATACTAGTATAGGCCTATAATTATAATATAAAATTATAAAAATATGTACATTATATGCAGTATCTTGAACTGTTATATGATTAAAAATTTTTAGCCCTTTCAGGACCAGTCTCATCCTGAGCAAAACGTAGCTGTATTAGTACTTGGAGAGTAACGTACAACCTCCTGCTGAGGAAGGAACTGGTCCCGAAAGGGCTACAATTTTTAATAATTTATTAGTTGAGGAGACTGCATAAAAGGCACATCATTTTATCATCTCAACGAAATTTTACCTTAAATAATAATAATAATAATAATAATAATAATAATAATAATAATAATAATAATAATAATAATAATAATAATAATTTATTTCCTTCATATCATGATTAATGTTATTTTTCAACCTTATTCTTGGCCTACCAACTGCGCGTTTTCGCTCTAGTTTCCCTGTAAGTCGTTCGAATGTCCCTCCATGTCCCTCTTTCGTCTCCCATTCGTGCCGCGAGTTCTCCCCACAGCAGTCTACGAGATTTAACTGTTCGTATTGTATCTAGTTTCCCCTGATACTGGGCCAAGAATGAGGTTGGAGAATAACAGCATGATTTGAGGAAAGTAAATTGTATAGGGAATTATTGAAAAACATTAGCTTAGGATAGGGATGTATGGAGAGGTTATGTCCGCGCGGAGATCAACCTACATTTCTGATAGTGCCAATGATTTATAGATATTTTATTTTCATTATCATTATTATTATTATTATTATTATTATTATTATTATTATTATTATTATTATTGTAACTAATTAACTCTAACTCACTAGCAACATCCAACCCATAGGTTCATGGCCGCGCGGACATAAGCTCTCCATATTCCCTATCCTGAGCCAATGTTTTCCAATCATCCCCTGTATAATCTACATCCTCAAATCGTAGTTAATGTTATTCTCCAACCTCATTCTTGGTCTACCAACTACGCGTTTTCCCTCTTGTTTTCCTACAAGAAGCTTCCATGCACGTCTTTCATTCCCCATTCGTGCCACATGGCCTGCCCATCGCATTCTACGAGACTTCAATTTTCTTATTATATCTGGCTTCCGATAAAGACCATGTAGTTCACTATTTAATAGTATTCTCCATTCACCTGTCTGTTCATCTCTCCTTGGTCCAAAAATTTTCCTAAGAGCTTTATTCTCAAATACTCGTATTCTCCTTTTCCCCCTTAAAGTAAGAGTCCATGTTTCGCATCCATATAATATAACCGGTAGCAAAATAGTTTTATATATTTTCAGTGTTATGTTTTTCAAAAGGAGTTGGGAAGTCAAGAGTCTCTGTAATGCATAATAGGGTGCATTTCCAGAATTGAGCCTATGTTTAATTTCCTTGTGCATCTCATTCCTGTTTGTGATTATTGTTCCTAGGTATTTGAATTCAGCCACATCCTCAAAATTTCCCTCATTTGTCATTATGTGCCCATTTCCATTATATAATATACTTCTATGTGTGACCATATATTTAGTTTTATTGATATTTACTTCCAGTCCCGATTTCTTAGTGTTGCTCAATAGTGTGTGCATGTTGTCCTTTAGTATCTCCTCGCTATCAGCCAATAGTACTACATCATCAGCATAAACTAAGAGCTTATTAATACCATTGAGTTGTAGACATTCTTCATCCTCTATAAAGATTTGATGGCATGCTCTAGTACAAAATTAAATAGTAGAGGAGATAGTGCATCTCCTTGCTTCAACCCATTCAGGATTTCAAAAGTATCCGAAAACACGCACCCTGCTCTTTGTGCCATTTAGAGACATTGGTATAAGTGTAACTAACTTTTTAGGAATCCGAACACCAGCAGGATACTACATAATTTCAGCCTCTTAATTGAATCGTATGCCTTTTTGAAGTCTACGTATAGTTGATGTACATTACCATTATATCCCATTTCTTTCTAAAATCTTGACTTATACTAAAAATCTAATCTGTTGTAGACCTGTTTCTTCTAAATCCACATTGATAATCTTCTAGAATTTCATCACTATTAGGAGTAATTATTATTATTATTATTATTATTATTATTATTATTATTATTATTATTATTATTATTATCATTATTATCATTATTATTATTATCATTATTATTATTATCATTATTATTATTATTATCATTATTATCATTATCATTATTATTATTATTATTATTATTATTATTATTATTATTGTTATTATTACTATTATTGTTATATAGTAGCTGTTAGCAGTTGAAACTGAATTTTGAAGGCCATCGACTAGAATTTAAAGAAGGGATGAGTTCAGAATTATCACAGTAAGGGAAATTATGTAAGTTGAAAAAAAAAAATGGAAAAAATAAAAGAAAGACGTTTGAAATGGAATGGACACCTCATTAGAATGGAAGAAGATAGAATACCAAAGAAGATCCTTAATTGGAACGCTAATGGATGTAGTGGAAGAGGGAGACCTAGAGAACGCTGGATAAATGGAGTGAGTAGAAGTATGGAAGCTAGAGATTTGAGAGAAAAAGACACTTTAGAGAGGAATCTGGCGACAAATCATTGCATTCCGGAATATTCTTAATAACATAATTATTATTATTAATGTTATAATAATAATAATAATAATAATAATAATAATATTATTATAATAATATTATTATTATTTTATTATTATTATTATTATTATTATTATTATTATTATTATTATTATTATTATTATTATTGCTTTACATATGATGAAACAATATTTATTTGAGTTTTCATTGGAATGTGAAGCGCTTTCTTGTGTGAATTAGCGAGCAGTTGATGAAACAAGTCCCAGAGTTTCCATATTAATTATAACAGCACAATATTCCAGAGCGTCAGTTCTCGCGTCTCGAATCAAGGAATTAATGAACCTCAAGCTGAAATTAATTTCATACCTACTGCTTCCATACAACCCCTCTAATCAATTGTACCAATAAAATAATTTTCGCTTAACTCCCACCGTGTATCTGATTTCATTAGGAAATTTGCTAAGTTTTGTTAATTATTCTAGCGTTAACTTGCACACTTCCTGGAACAAAAAAAAAAGAAGAGACGACTCTTGATCTATGATTCAGAGCGAACCTCACAAGATAACTACGTTGAAATTTATCCAGGTTTAGAGCAATTCTAGCTACTAATAAAACTAAATTACAGTAACGTATTAAAAACGTCCGTAACATAAGAACTGTTTCAACTAAGTTAATATCTCAGCATGTAAATTATTTGGATCAATTTTGCTGATTTACAGAATTAATAAATAAATAAACACACACGCATATATACATCTATCTTCAGGTTTTTACAGCTGCTGCCGTCTTCCCGTGCCAAACCTCAAAAGTCTACTTCAATGCTTAGCCCTCTAGCTTGCATTACTATTCTCATGTTTTCCTTCCATGTTAACTTTGGTGTCCCTCTTTTCTTCTTTCTGCTCGGTAGTCATTGATATAGTACTTTCGGCCATCGCTCTTCTTCTATTCTTAAAACATGTTCTAACCATTTTAATTCCTTCTCAATTATTTCAATTATGCTTTCTTCTTCTTCCTATATATAATATATATATATATATATATGGTATTTATTTCTATAATTTGAAGAAACTCAATTTCTGATTCCAGTTTATTTAAACATATGGGACAGCAGTGAAAACAAAGAGCGATTTTTAGTTTCAGGTTTCCAGAAAACTCCATCTTCTGATAATCGGATTTTTCTGATTTTCGGAGAATAACTTACCTCTTCATTTTAAAAGTATATATTTAATTTTATTGTGAAATATCGAATATTTCTACCGAATAGAGAGTTTATAAATATTGTTTCTGGTAAACTACTGTACGTAATGGTCCAATTTTGCTCTAAAGAAAGATGAAAAACTAATATTAGTATAAGAAGAAAACTTCAACCCACTATTCTATTTAATAATCTAATTTCCTCTAAAAGATTAATGGAGGGAGGGACAGCCATATGGTTTATGGAATATGTATTTATTTTGTTAAATTGGAGAAACTCTTACTTACTTCTTTATGACAATAACTATGCATCAACCAGTGTGCTACCAACTGCAATCGACTCGGTTCCTTGGCAGCTAATTTCATGGTGACTATCATTACAGTATTCACTCATTTGTCATATGACATTTGGGCGGCGTTGTGCTAGTCCTGTATGGATATGTTTTAAGATAAACTAGGATGGTACAGATTTAGAGCAAGGCATCGTAAGCTTAATGCCGACGAGCCCGAGGGTTGGTTGGGCGACAGACAGAATAATAATAATCCACGCTACTCTAGCTGATTCACATTACGTATTTCAATTTTGTTGGTCATCATCAGGCGGATTGGGGAATCTGGGAATCGTGTTTCAATATTTAGTACATAGCTCTAGAAACCGTTCTACATTGCGTAGAAGTGGATTTGTGAGATCAGCTAGTGATTGAGGAGAATCTCAGTTTGTAATGAAAACTTATTTAAAAATGTCGACCCGCTGTGTAAACAAATCATGCTTAACCATACCTAATTTGCATATTATTGAAGAAATTAAATGACATCTACCGATTCATTTTCCATTATTTGCTTAAAATATCAACTAATTTTATCCATTGTATCTTAGATGATAAAAAACAACTTAAGGGATAATTGCATTGCTTGTTTTAAACTAAGATGAACCAAACGTGGAGTTGTTAGAGATAACATTTAATTTCGGGAATGGGGTGAACCTCCACTCTAATTCGTAAATTAATGAGTCATTTTTAACATCTTACCTCATATTTTATGTTTCTTCAAGCACGGAAACTAGTTTTCGAGAGAAGGATCTCTCTCATTTTCAACCGACATTATGACTACAGGATTTTCGTTGGAATCGTTGGAATCAGGTAGTCATAATGTCGGTTGAAAATGAGAGAGATCCTTCTCTCGAAAACTAGTTCCATGTTTGAAGAAACATAAAATATGAGGTAAGATGCTAAAAAATGACTTATTAATTTACGAATTAAAAACCTCATAATGTTATTTCCCATATTTAACTATGATTCCTCTCTAATGTTCGGATTTTGGAGAATATTTTCCTAGATTTATTTTAATAGCATATACTGAGTTTCGTTGTGAAGCATAATAAATTGATATCGCTAGAGGTATTTTTAAATGTTCCATCCAGATGAACTCTTAAATCTAATCGTTCGATTTTTCTGGCTGATGAACTCGACCTTACTTTTCTTAAATAATTTATATGTCCTACAGTAAAACTTGCTCAAAGCGGAAACACATGGGACCTTTTCTTCCGCGTTAGACAGACTTCCGCAATATAAAAAATTTAAGACTTACTATTAATCGTAACTACAGAGTACCATGTATGTCTTTCTTACGTATCTTGGATTAATTGTAGTTCCGCTGCCGTTGAAAAGTGAAGTATAGCATGTACGAGCGACTTCGGCGATAAAGCGCGAAAAAATAATCCCGTTTCGTCAGCGTTAAAACTGTCTCTTAGGCGCATATCCTGAAATTAAAGTACAGTATTCAGTTTCGGTTTCCCTCACTAACTACACTCTTGTCCACATCCTTTGATTCCCCGCAAATTTCATTCCATCCTACATTGTGTCGTATTTTAAAACTATCCAGACAACCTGAAGATGTCTTGAAATTGTTATTCCCTAAGGATTTAGCAACAGGTAGAGCTTGACTTTGTAGCATCGTTCGGAAATATGGAGATTTTTTGGTTGTGCACTTGTAAAACACTCCCGCAATATTTAGTTGATTCGTTTCTCCCTTTTTTGACCATATCCTTGCATCCACTCAATAATAATAATTTTTTCTTTGTGTTTTAAAGTCTCCACACTTAAATTTTTTCCACATTTAAATTTAGTCATTATTTCGGGCACTGAGTTATTTTTTTTTTATCTTCAATCACTTTCACTTCTTCGTTTAATGACAATGAAACATAAGTTTTAACCATCTTTATTCCGTAAATTCAGAACGCTACCTGTGCCCAGTGCAGTCAGGCCGAAAGAAAATTTCAGGTACAGGTAGAATTCACTCGGCGGCAGGAAACATTCCTTATTGTTTTTTAACCTAACGGGTATTTAATCAAGTAGAAACTAATTAGTTTTTCTCTCTGCCTTTCCACTTTATATTTTTTTTCATGAATTGTATAGAAATATCCTTCCGTTTCCGAGTAGGACAGATTCCGTTTTATGCAAACTAAATACACGTAAAATTACCATTATTTCGCTGGGTCCAATACATTTGTTCACTTTGGACAGATTTCCGCATTATTCACTCTCCGGATTAAACTAGTTTTACTGTAGTTTGGTTTCGATTAAACAAAAATTACTGCCGATAGATCGTTTACATATTTTGGTTATTGCCATTTTCAGTGCCTACTGGATAGGATCGGTGAATTTCTGTGAATCTTAAAAAAATATTTTTTAAGAACCTCAATAGCTTTATTAATTCAGAATTCGCTAAAAAGTTAACAATACATATTATCTAGTTTTCAATAAGTGATGTATTTAATATCTAGGAGCAATAATTGAAGGGTACAGGGAATAAATCATGTAAGTAACTTTTTTTGTCGAAATGCAGTATAATGTGTCATTACATTCTCTTTAGAACGTACCAATAGTATCATTTATAAGTGTGAACCAGTAGAAGATACAGTTTAGTCATGGGTTTATTTACTTTCAAACTTTGGCATTCACGTGAGAAGGTATATAAATGTTTAAGTTAAATGTACGTTTTCTTTGCTTCGAGGAAATATGACTTAGGCCAACTTTTTTTTCCTACGCCTTTCCAATTACAAACAATAATTAGGTGCATAAATATATTAAACATATGCTCAACTCTAGAAACGCATGGTTTTTGTATTAAAGTGACTACTATTATAATAATACATAACTTCTCACAACAACAACAAAAAAAAAATAATGAATAAGCGCACACACACACACACACACACACACACAGGGTTCTTAAGATGAAAGTGTTTAGGTTAAATTTAAATTTAAATTTACCTATATATATTTTTGATGAGGGAAGTAATATAAGTGCATTAATTTGTAAGTACGTATTCTTTGGGTGGATTACAAAAAAAAGTATCAGTAATATTTCGGTGTCAAATAAATACTTTTCTTTAAAACCAATGTTTCTCCCTAAACTATTTAACTCGTGCCCCAAATGGGAGTCAATCACCAATCACGTTTCAATGAATTTTGTTTTGAAACCAATGACAGTCGTGTTTCACCTCGCTATTTACCAAGTTATGTTTACCAAAATAAAGAAAGCTCTTCCGTTTTAATATTCTGAACAGGTCAGAGCATTATATTGTAGTGACTGACTCTCCCACATATACGTTGAATATAGCAAATAATGAACAGAACGGATATTGCAACGTCGCCACCATTATTTCTAGAACGATAATAGTTTACAATCTGTGACCTCAATTTATAGTTCGTAACTATGGTCCGTTCTGGCATGCGGACTACGAGAATTCGCTGATTAATATTCCATTCTATAGTAATTCTGCCCGAGGGCAGGTCTTTCACTGCAATCATAGCATTTTCATGCTAGGCTTTGCAGTTTTACATCGGAATTATAGGCGTGGTAGCTTCCAGTTGCTTTCCACACCCGTGAAGGATGATGATGATAATGATGCTGAATGGTGTCTACTTATTTTACTTATTAATATCGATTAATATTATAAAATATCTAATGTGATGGAATGGGTGGTGGCAATGAAATTCCTACCAAATAAATGTCACAATTAGAGATTACGAGGAAAAAATCTGAACGAGGTTAGACGACATCTGAATTTGATCGCGGAACTTGGCGAATCAAATTTGAAATGCTACTGCTTTGCTAGATCGCTCGGTGAACTGAAAAATCGATGTATTTTTCAAGTTTCCCTTATATAAACCTGCCAGCTAAGATTTTGGACAAAACAGACACATATTTTCAGGGAGGATTTAAATGGAATATCACATTAGGTTAGAATACAGGGACTAGCGTTAGATGATGATGGTACAGGGACTAGCGTTAGATGATGATGGTTTAATGGAATATTCACATTAGGTTAGAACTACAGGACTAGCGTTAGATGATGATGGTTTAATGGAATATCACATTAGGTTAGAACTACAGGGACTAGCGTTAGATGATGATGGCTACAGGGATAGCGTTAATGATGATGGTTTAAATGGAATATCACATTAGGTTAGAACTACAGGGACTAGCGTTAGATGATGATGGTTTAAATGGAATATCACATTAGGTTAGAACTACAGGGACTAGCGTTAGATGATGATGGTTTTATTATGGAGTATGCGTTGCCTGTTTAAATGACCGTGAAAGCTTTCCGGTACTCGCGGTAGCAATTCCGCCAAACCGTGCCGATTTGGGTTGAGAGGCGATAACAAATATATTGGTCGAAAGAGTGGCGATAAACACAAACTTCAAAAAACGCGGACAGGATTCCATCGGAGTTATCTCGGAATGTCGTCTCAGTGGTCTAGTGGTTATGTTCCTTGCCTCTAGTCCTGAGAGTCGCGGGTTGAATCCTGGACGAGGTCGATGGTTTTTTAGGATGTAGAAATCCAAGGGACAAGTACTCCAGGGAGGGACTTCAAGCAGTGAGTCTCTAGTCTGAGGATTTTCGGGCTGGTAGAAGAACCTCAAGCGTAAATTAGTGTTTCGGAACAAAATTTAACAGACCTTCCCTCTCCAAGTATTACTTTAGTTGCCTACTAGATGTATCATTTCAGGCGCTATGCTAACCCACAAATAATTGACATCTGTAGGGAAATAAAAGTATAACTAAATTAGCTTGATCGTTGTAGTCCCGAAGAAAACTACATAACAGTGGCTACATGGATCTTTATAGGAAGCCAGGTATAATAAACAGTTAAGTCTCGTAGACTGCGATGAGCAGAATATGTGGCTTACATGGGGAATCAAAGAGGTGCATGGAAGCTTCTTGTAGGAAAACCCAGAGAGAAAAGGCCCAGTTGGTACACCAAGAATGAGGTGGGAGAATAAATTGACCATGATTTGAGAAAATTATATTATACAGGGTATGATTGGAAAACATTGACTCAGGAACCTTAATGTTCGATAGAGTCAGTGAGTTTAGTTAGGCCTATTTAGTATAAGAAACTCCTGGTAGGGGAGCACCCGTATTTCCATTAGAGACGTATGAGGTATATATAAACTCATTGTATGGATTGTCGAGAGGTTATGTCCGCGCGGCCATGAACCTCTTGATACAATACTGCGAGTAGCTAGCGTTGAATAATCAATCTTGTTAAATGTAGATTTCAGGGTTTATAATGAAGTCCGTTTTGTCCACGTAGCTGTATGTTGAAAAAAGAACGAATGTAGAAAGAACAGTTCACCTGTGGACCGGTAGAGATTTCATTGGAATTGAGATAATAGTGTTAGCAGGCAATCTTGGTTTTATTATCCGTTGCCCTCTCTCTGCCTGTTTTAAATATAATAATACCGCTATCGGCTAATGAAATTCTAAACCAGTCACTGCATTGCCGTACTTTCTGTATAATGGAAAATCGCTTCAAACCTGCATTCTGACAAGCGACACACCGGTCATCAACTGTCAATTAGTCCATCTTCATACTATTCAGTCCTCAAAGTAGCATTATGACTATTAAAATTGTATTATTGAAGAGAATTAATTATTATTCGATAACTGAACTTTTTTTTGTTCAGTGCCCTAGGTTATCATTTCGGAATTTCTTGTGTCTCTCCTGGCATTGGCTTAATTGTAACCCACTTCTGAAGTTGGAGCGCCTGGAAGGCGGAGTTATTTTACCCGATGATATGATGGGTGATAAATCATAATGAAGCGCCTAAACTTAACCTAAATTTCAGACCATGGACAACCACAGGAATGATTCCCTTTAAGGGAAAATTCCTATGGTTTGACTGGGAATCGACCCGGGAACCTTATGAATAGTAGTCAGCATATAGGACAATCGTCTCGAATGGAACACACATGTGGGAAGAATGGACGCTAGTAGACTTACAAAATCAGTTTACAATTATAAACCAACAGGTTAAAGATAAGTAGGTAGACCTTGAAGATATATGCACAGAATTTCTTATAGCTATATTCAGTAAGCTCATTGTGTTTACCAAGAAATCTTAAAACAAGTTTGGGGAAAATAATCATATATGATGTATTCAGTCTAGGATTTAAATGTATGTCAGGGCTTGCTTGGTTTAGGTTTGGGAGCATGGAAATTTCTTATAAGTACCGACGATCACGATATGCGAATATGCCTAATGTGAGCGAGCTTGAAGACGAAATACGTTGGTTGCTATATTAGGAAACTGTAACGATTTAGAATATTGGAATCGTCAGTTCTTACCGGAAAGATTTTTGAATTGAAAGGCTTAGGGCAGTTACATAATAACCCACATTCTATTAAGATATGTCATTTATTACAATGATAGCAAATACATGTACTGAAATATTCATAAAATCATTTTTGCGCGATAATGCGTTTTGTCGTATTTACCAACAATGCGAGACCTTTATTGAAAGTTGAACTTCCTACATTTCGAGGTTGCCAACCTAAATAACTATACTGTAATATTACATTAACACCCACGTGCGGGAAGTAAAACCACTGCCCTCTATGTACACTATGTACAACGTATCCATCCATAGTAATTCTGCCCGAAGGCAGGTCCTTCACTGCATCATAGCATTTTCATGCTATGCTTGCAGCTTAACTAGGAATTGTAGGTGTGGTAGCTTCCCGTTTGTTATCCACACCGGTGAAGGATGATGATGATGATAATGATAAGGATGATGATTTCGGAGACCGTTTGGGCCTTAAAGGTTTCCTGACTTTTGTCTTACAGGTGAGGAAAAACCCCGATAAAAACCTCACCCAGAAAAACTGCCCCGACCGAGGATCGATCCCGGGCCCGGTGCGTGACAAGTCAGCACGCTACGTCGAGACCACAACGGTGGAAGTACAATGTATATACAAAAAATATCCAAAAAGGTAGTGTTAATATACATTATACAAACAAATCACTGCATTTTAAACGAACTGAACTTTATTTGAAACAATATAAAACAAGAAATACGTACTTGCGGCCATGTTATCAAATTTTTCGCAAGGCCTCCTGTTGTGTCATCTAACATACATGGCCAACGCTGTTAACGTTAGTCAATTGTTCATAATGAATATTTCCAAGAAATATGTTATTATTTTACTATATTTATTATTTTGAAAACACCATCGCGCAAGAAATAATGTACAACGCACGTTTGGTGGTTTTCCAGGGTCTCGGAAATTAAAAACTTTTCCTCGATTCTGTAAAAACCACTTCCCAACCTCGAATCGTAATATACTATTGTAAGTGCGCCAATGATGAGTTAAAACATAGACACACAAATGTATTAACAAGAATACTCCCGAATTAGTATTCATAAATTTTGGAAACATTAAAATCCTTATATCTCAGAAAGAACAATATGTGGCTTATCATGTTATTGCCCTAAGCTCTCAAATTCTAATCGTGAAACAATTGACTTGCTACTAGGTAAAGGTAAACTCAGAAAATTGCTCATTATTGAATAAACAAATATGTAAGCAAATTGTAATATTATGTAATTATATGATACTAAATAACTACGTAACCTAATTAATATATAATATAATCGTATTGTTATGCTTTTTGTTATAATTATTTTATATTATTTCTAGACATTATTTTAATGTTTCGGTCCGTAACAACACGTACGGCCTGCTGTCCGTTGGACCTACATTAAATTTTAATTCAACCACTTCTTCAAAATTTCCCTCATTTGTCATTAGTGTCCATTTCCATTATACAACCGTGTTACAAAAAAGATGGACGGGATTTTAAATTGTTGGTATAGCTTTACAAACGAAATAGGATATGTAGTTATTTCCTATAACGAAAGAAAAAACTGTGAAAATTCATATCCTGTAGTAGTAATTTAGTTCTTGTCATTTATACATCAGAGCGTTAAATTTGTGAAAATGGCGACTCCTATATAGAATTCATTCCGTGTGTTGCAATTTGCGAGCTCAAGTTCCATTGTTGCAGTGCAGCAAGTTTTCCAACGGCAATTTGGAATTAATTTGGCAACAAAACTGCCCTCTACATCATTTTCTTAATTATGTGTGACAGTGGTTGAACGATAATGTTCACCGACGATGGATAGGACGCGCCGGTCCGGATAACATGGTTTATTCCCGATGGCATCCAGGGTCTCCCGATCTCACACCTTGAGATTTCTTGAAGGACCATGTTGTACGTACCACCACTTCCCGTCGACCTTCCAGACTTGAGAAAATTTATTGCTGCTGTTCAATCCAAACATGCAGACCAATGTTTGGGAGCAATTCGAGCATCGGAAAATGTGTGCCGAGTAACGAAAGGTGCTCACACATCGACCACTATAAAGTATGTAATGAAAACTCGAAGAGTTTCTCTTTAATCCCATATAAGTTTTGGTTCATATATATATATATATATATATATATATACTAGATGGCCCGGCGAACTTCGTATCGCCTTTAACTATTTTTACGTTAATTTTTCCGTACGGTTTTGTTGATTGAGATGAAATTATGTTGTCTGCATTCTCAGTATCATCCACAAGTGTATCATAAGGATTATATACATTTATTGACGGAATATTTTGAGGAGGCTTGCTGATTTCATTATACTTTCGTTTTTTTCTACGAAATTGTTGGCAGTTTGGATTTCTATCATCGTCAAGAAGTCTCTGTATAGTAATATCATCCTGTGATATATTATAGTCATCTTGTTTTTCATTTCATTGAGGCATGGAGATTGTTTCTTCTGTAATATTAGGCATATTAATTATAATTAACAGACTTACTTACAGTTCTGTTTATTCCGTTCTTTAGGACCTTCATATGTTTATAAATTGACATTCTTCTTAAATGAAGATTTATGTCACATAGGCCTATACCAATTTGCTGAAATTCACTTGATGTCTTATCATTCATGGTCCCTAGAACTGATTCGCCATAATGTTCAATGTCCCTTCTCGGTCCAGCTATATTTAAATTAAGTTGCTGTTCTTTCAGCCACATTACTTAAAACTAATACTTACACACACGAAATTAATATTATTATCAATATAATGAAAATAAAATAAACACTGAACACATTAAATTATGATATAATCAATATTTGTAATTCAATTGAAATTCCGGTGGCAACAAAAAGCACAGCTACCTGGATCTCTCTTTGTTAAATAATAAACCAATTACCTTACACTGTCAACTGTTAGAATCGTATGGAACTCACATATAATTATAACTCTTTGTTAATAATAAAACAAATAATTTGCAATAAAAATAATGCGACTATAAATTTAGTTATTAAACAACCGTAGAGTCTCAAATTGGATCAAACACGCACACAGTGTGCAAAATTTTATTAAAATCGATTCAGTAGTTTAGGATTCCATCGCGGACAAACACATGTGACACGTAATTATATATATATCATGTAAGGAAAATTAAACAACTTCAAACCCCGTCAATCATTTTGGTATACGGTGTATAATGTATTTCTATGTGTGAACATATATAGGGCCTATAGTTTTTATTGATGTTTACTTCCAGTCTCAATATATTAGTGTTACTCAACATAGTGTGCGTGATGGCCCTTAGTACTCGTACGAGGTTAATATTCCTCGAATACTTGCATCATATTTATTTCTAATCTTTATTGCATTAGTAAAAACCATTAGATTTGAAATGACTTTTATAACACTGGTCAACACGACTTTTTTGTCTCATGAGTACCATAGTTGTCAATTAATGGATTGAAATAGTTATTTTTTAATAAACGTTTTTCGTCCATTTGCCATTGTAAAATAAAACGGGGAACACTTCAATCAGGAGATTTCAGCTCTGGAGAGATAGATATCAAGGCAAATGGAATCCTAATATGCGGCCGATTATTGTCGGACTGTCAAGAGGGATGCTCCACAGGCAAAATCTAGCAGAAAATCGTCATTTCTTACTTTCTAGGTGAGTCCGAATGTTCGAATATTGTGTAGTTACGAATATAGAAAATATTAAAGTTTTGAAATGATTAATTCCTGTCTCTCTCGGAAACCTTGGAGAGAAACCGTTATCATGTTTAGAATCAGGAGAAAACATACTATCAGAATCACATATTTTTCTTTCTGACACACACAAAAAAAAATATATTTTGTTCCTCAGTGTATTGGAAAAAAACGTCCGCCATGCTTCTCAGGTTGTAGCATGCCTGCTTCGTTACTAGCGGGCCTGGGTTGAATATCCGGTGGGGTTGAGAATTTTAAATGGTTAAATTAATTTACTTTTAATATTCATCATTCTGCTTTATTAACACCTTTGAGGTTATAATTGTTTTAATTATATATGGAATATAAATTTGACACTCCAGGGATAACAGAAATGAAGTAAAAAGAGCTTCGAAAGAGACAAAAATGGGAGAGCACCAGGAGCAGAAAATATTCGGACGGAACTGCTAAAACATGGAGGGGATATTTTAGTAATATTTTAAACAAAACTGTTTAATAAAATTGAAATTGAAGACGATATCCCAGAAGACTGGAATTTATCGTACATCACTCCTATTTTTTAAAAAAGTGATAAAAAACTGTGTTCCAATTATAGAGGTAGGATTTTTAGTAAAATTATAAACTTTAAACTTAAGGAGCTAAAAGATAGCTTAAGAGAAGAACACTGTGGATTCCGGAGTGGAAGATCATGTCTTGAAAATATTTCTGTATTAGACAATTACAAGAGAAAATCCCATAAAAAAATAAAGAACTACACATGGCTTTTATTGATTTAGAGATGACATATGATAGTGTACCTCGACAATTGTTATGGACGGTAATGAGAAATATGAATATCTGTGATAAATGGATTAATATTGTTACAAGGATCTATAGTAATACAAAAGCTAAAGAAAAATACAGAATAATTAAACAGAGGAATTCACAGTGAATAAAGGTCTTAAGCAGGGATGCAGTTTTGTCACCAATTCTTTTTAACATTTATTTAAACCGGACTCTTAACCTGTGGTATATAAAATGTTCTGAAAATTCCTATAGGAGGAAAAGTTCTGCATTCATTGTTGTTTGCAGATGATCAAATATTTTTTGCAGGGGGTGAAGGGGATATGAAATATATGATAAATAAACTAATGAAGAATATAAAAATGGGGACTGAATATAAATTTACAGAAAACAGAATATATATGTTTGGGAAAGGATGTGGATGACCACAGACCCGAAACAGGGAAGTAAAAAAAAGTTATTTTTTTAATAACTTGGATCAATAATTACAAGTTGGGTACGTGTAAGAGAGATGTACAGACTAAAATTGCAAAGTCAAAAAATGCAACTAAGACATTACATGAAATAATTTGGAACAAAAATGTTACAAAGGAAACTAAAATGAAAATTTATAAGAGCATAATACAGATATATTTTGTCATATGGTAGTGAAACTTGGTCCTTTAACGGAATTACAAAAGAATAAAATAGGACAGTTGAATTTGATTATTTTAGAAGATGTCTCAAAAAAACAGACAGGATATAAGAAGAAATGAATTCCTTTGGAGAGAAATGAATGTCACCACATCTGTTGTTAAGAGAATTGAAAATCAACCGCTTAAATTGTATGGTCATGTTCAAAATGAATGGAAAATGAAAGAAGGCCAAAAAATATATACCAATGGTCACCCCTGGAAGAAATAAACGTGAAAGACCCAGATGAAAATGGAAAACATACGTCAGAATTATAATGGATGATAGAAAATTGGAAGAGGGAGATTGAATGATAGAGATAAATGGAAACTGAAGACGGCAAACCTATAAGTGGGGAAAGCCGAAGAAGAAGAAGAAAAGAAACTCTTATACATTTTTTTTATATATCGTCGTCCTCAACTTGAATAATTCATTTATAATCTTCGTAAAGCTTTTCGAAGTCTTAGCTCCATCTTCATTGACTTTTTTTGTTATTGAATTTATTCTAAATTTTATATAAACCAAGCCCCCTATATAACATTTATAAATAAATTCAAAACAAGACAAGTCATGACGTTGAAGCTAAACTTCGAAAAGCTTTACGAAGATTATAAATTAATTATTGAAGTTCAGGACGACGGTATATAAAAAAGTATAATTGTTATAACTATAATAATATTAATTTAATTCAAAATGTTCAATTTCGGGACCAGGAGATGTGGCTGTGTACAATTTTTAATCGCTAGATTGTGCCACCACATTCCTGCATTAAATTGCAAACCTCGCTGCATTACATATTTTGAGAAAGAATTAAGTGCAGTTGATAGCGATTCGTCCGTCGGATGGTGACGTCAAATCTGGTGGTTCCCTTGTTGTTTTTCGATAAATGTACTCTACGTGCCGGCACCGAGTTTCGCCTTCTACATTCTCTTCACACTATTATCCCTCATACAACACACTTTACACTGCACATACATTCATTCTAACACTCCTCTCTGTGCACAATACAAAAATAAATCTCCTATGTAAAGTGGTCTGCGGAAGTGGTGTATAAATTGAAATTGTACCAAATTAACCCCAGCCGAGCTCGGAACATGAAGCACGTAAAAGGCAGTGGTGGCATTAGAAGAAATTGAAAAAAAATAATCATTTTAGAAACAATGTGGTCGATACGAAGAAATTAAACCCAAGACTTTAGGAATATGAGTCTCAAACTCTCGGTTTGAAGAATCTTGAATTATATCATTCTATTGTTTGTTTCGATATATGAATCTAATTTGAGGAAAGTTAAGGGGGTTTGAAATGGAAGGCAAACAGTTGATGTTTGGGTATTGATTGGGCGAGGAAGCGCTCCAGGGAGTGCTCTGGCGACAAGATTAGGTCTACAATAAAACACGTCCTGGGCTGTCCTCAAATTATTTATTTACGCTCTCTGCGATAACTTACCATCTCAGCGGACAGTTGGGAACACTGGAAACTAGGAGAAATGTTGTATCTATTTTCACAGCTTCCTGCTGCTCCCAGGCACTTGGTATACTTCACCGTCTATAATACACCTTCTCACTGCAGTATATAGAGTGTCCCTAATGTTCTTCTTCTTCAGTTTCATGTATATGCCCATTAAAACCTTCTTTCGCATTTGGAAAGATTCGGTGAATTCTGGCATCTGGAAATCAGGCGACCGATCCACACTTCTACGTCCTCTTAATTTATAGTTAATTAAGATTTTTTATGTTATATGACGATGTGTTCAGTCCAGAACTTCATATATCTAGGGTAGATTTTTTACCACGAATATTGACGTGTTAGTTGAATTCAGTGAGAAATTGACTTCTGGTAATAGTTGCCTTAGAGCGATGAACAAAATTATAACTTCTGGATACATATCTAAAAAAATCAAAATAAGATTTTACACAACACTAATTAAACCTATTGTAGTAGGCCTATATGGTCGAGGAAGCTGGATAAACTAACAGTAATCTTCTTGTTTCTTGTAAGCCCATGCTTCCCTTAACATAGATTTAGGCGCTCTCCCCCTACAGGGAAGAATTCGAACCATACTAATTTAGTTACCCTTGTTTTCGTATAGATGTCATTTGAGTGGTCCGTGGTCAGCGTTCAGCCTCATACTGACATCTAGGAAACCAAGGTAGTAGTAGGACGGGAAAATTCGTAAATTTTGCTTAGAGGCCTTTTCATTCAGGCTTAAGGATTTTTTACGAGCCTGAAAATCTTCAGACTCGGAACCCACGGCTTTAAAGTCCCTCCCGGAAGACTTGCTGCTTGGATTTTTCAATCCTAAAAAAAATCCATCGATCCCGGCCGGGTTTTGAGCCCGCGATCCTCGGGCCCAGAGGCAAGGAGCATAACCACTATTCCACCTAGGCCGATACTAACAGTAAATATTGTAGTATGTGTGTCCACCTGGGAAATAAAACGTTTAAGGAAGATAGGTTCTGTATGTTCCAAACGTTTTGATTGGAAGTCAATTGTATTGAATATATGCTGGTACATATAAATAGAAAAAGACAAAACAGTTAAGTACCATTTTCTCCTCTGTTTGTCAACATATTTTTTTTTGTTTACTAGCTATTGACGAGCTTCAGTTATTTATTTATTTATTTATTTATTTATTTTATTTATTTATTTATTTATTTATTTAGCCTGGTGGAGTTAAGGCCATGTGCCCTTCTCTTCCCACTCACCAGAACAAGCATATGTTGTACATATGAATACAAAAAAAATACAATAATATTCATATAAACAGGACAACATATGTTAACACATGAATAACAAAAAATTACAATAGTAGTCATATTAGACAGGACACATATGTTACATATTAATACAAAAAAAAAGTTACAATAATAGTTATTGAACACTTCATTATCTGTCATATTGAATAATAATGAAATTAATGTCTAATAATAGAATGAAACTAAATACAATTAAAATTAAATTAATGATACAATGAATAAAAAAGGAAATAACAGCTCGAATCTACTATGCATAAAAAGAAGAGAAAAAAAAATACTACAATGAATTAACCTACGCTTTTTATACAAGGCATTAGGTAAATATATTAACAATCCTAAGTATAATTTTTATTAAATAATGCAAAAACGCATTATTAATTCTTAAAAGTAGTATTAGTGAGTTGTTTTCTGTTAGTGATTTTATTTTCAATTTATTTCTGAAGATGGTAAAGTTTGGCAGTCTCTGACATAGGGTGGAAGTGAATTCCATGTTCTAGGCAAGAGAAACTGTAAAAGATTTCGAATAATAGGTAGTATGATGAGGAGGGATATAAAGGACACTGTGCTCAAGGGATCGGGTAATCTAAGTTATGTGTATCAGAGAGTTTAGTGAAGCGGTGTGATAATAATAAGGTAAAGATGTGTGTAATATGTTGAGAGTAGGCATAGGGAATGGATGGTTCTACGATCTTGAAGACGAAGCCATGACAATTGTTCCAGGGATGGTGTAACGTGATCAAATCTACGTATACCACAAATAAAAACGTATGCAAGAATTGTGAACACGTTGAAGTCTTTGGGTAAGAACAGTATTTAGGTCAGTAAAAAGAGTATCACAATAATCAAAAGGGGCATTGCGAGTGTTTCTACTAGCATTTTTCTTAGAGAAAACGGTAAACAATTTTCTTATACGATTTAATGAGTGTATTATTGAGAAGATAGTTTTGCAAATGTTAATTTATTTGTTTATTCCAAATTAAAATGTTTATCCATAAACACTCCTAGATTTTTTACTATCTCACTATACAGGGATCTGAAACCCATTACGTGACACATGTAATACTGCATTGTGTTAATTGAGGATAATAGTCTCTGATGGCCCATAATGATTGCTTGTGTCTTTCTAAGGATTTTAATTCAAGTCCATATTTCTCTGTCCACGCCGTAGCGAGTCAAGGTCTGTCATTAATTTTGGTTACCCCGGTCCATTAAAGAATATTTTGTCTGAGTGAAGGTAGATCTGCATGTCGTCCGCAAATAAATGATGTTTGCAATGTTTTATGGAGTCAGATATGTCGTTTATATAGATTGAAAAAAGCAATGGGCCGAGCACCGAGCCCTGTGGAACTCCAGCTTTACGGTAGGTCCAAGAAGAGCGTAATGTAGAATTTCCTACAACATATTGCTGGCGCTCACGAAGGTAGGAGTTGAACCATTGCGTGACACTGTCAGAAAGTGAGAGGTTTTTTAGTTTTAAGCAACAATAAGTCCAAGTCTACCGTGTCAAATGCTTTACTAAAGTCAAGTAGTGTAAGAATAGTAAGTTTTCGATTATCAGATGCTTCGCGTATGTCTTCACATATATTTAGTAGAGCAGTATTTGTATTGTGTCCTGTCTTAAAGCCTGATTGGTATTTGATCTAAAAGGTCGTGTTTCAGTTTAGGTAGTCATCAGTTGTTTGTGGACTAATCGTTCCAAAGCTTTTGAAAGGGAAGGTAAAATACTAATGGGTCGAAAATCGTTAGGAGTTACAGGGAGTTTTTTACTTTCGGGAGTGGGCGGTACAATTGCTTGCTTCCATAATGTGGGGATATATAGAGGTTTGTAGTGAGGAGTTTTGAAACATGAGTTATGGTAGGTAGTATAACGTCGATTATTTTGTTAAGTAGAGTGATATTTATACGGTCAGTACCTTCTCCTTTTGTTTTTATTCGTTTGAGAGCTATCTTTATGTCATTTTTCCTGTAGATATGAAAAATGGAAATGTTCTCTGTCTGGTGGATTTGTCAATAGTGTTCACTTGGTTTGTATGTGTTTTGGTCTTTAGGAGTAAGAATGTGCTTGTAAAATGGTTATTAAGTGGTGTTCAGAGAACAGGTAGTTTTTTCTACCTGTGTGGTCGTTCCCTTCCTACACCCATTTTATTCAGATTTTTCCAAATATCTGGGGTTATTGTTATTAGGTTCAGAGGCTGTATAGATGTCTAAGTTGGTGGCGTTTCTGATAGTTTTGTGTAGTCTTGTTTCGTAACGTTTATAGTGATTAGATTTTATATCAATTTGTTCCGACTCTATATTTCCGATGTGCTGCGTCTCTTTCAGTCATCAAGTCAGTGTTATTCATAAAAAATTGAAAATTTAGTTCTAAACGTTTTTTAACTGCAAGGCAGTTTCCTATGGAAATACCCATGGTGCGAGAGTTAAATTCCTTCCAAGAGAAGCATGTGATGTACAACGGCCATGGCCAAATAGTATCTGCCATTTTTAAACTGCAAGGCAATAAAATCCAGCGCCAAAGCTCCCATTTAAATTATAGGGAAGTAATCATGTAGGCCTACATGTGTCAATCACAGAGATAGATGATCATCCTGCCAGTGTAGGGATGACATTCGCTCAGCATATATTAATCGAACCCCCATGTCAGTACTGGATGCGAAATTATATTAAAAAAAGACATGGTAGACCCAAGAATTAGATGAATGGGTGACGAGGAGAGCGGTTTGAAAAGAACTGGAAACAGTAGGCCTAATTGGAGGCAGAAAGTAAAGGACAAATTGGAATCGTGAGCTGTTGTTCTGGAGGTCAAGGCTAAACCTAAACCCTTTAGTGCCCAGTGCCCAAAAATGATAATTATGATCACGATATCTTTAGAAATAAATTCTGGAAAAGATGTGTATGTGATGGGATGTGGATGAAACACCAGAGATTTATAATTAATAAATAAAATTAGTTTTATTTGATTTTCATATTTATTCACAAAGTTTTTCCTGTATCCAAAGAAAACAAAGAAATATGTCATAAATGTTCATACATTGGCTCACTTTCAAAATAAAATATCTAAACACTTTTAAAAGTTGAATATTAATGTGGCATTTATAAAACTAATAAAACTTTAGAAAATTTAATAAAAAGCAATAAAACCAAAATAAAAAAATAAAAATTATCAGGTGGTATATAAATTGGAAGTGTGGCACATGTGACAATGTCTATGTAGCACAAATTGATAGACCTTTTATCTCTCCGATAAAGGAACACAAGAGAGCATATAACAGAAATTGAGAATATTCAAAATATGCTAACCACCTATTCCAATTTAATCATTGTTTTGATCCTAATTTTGAAATCTTACATGTTTGTAGTAAGGGTAAGAAGTTGGACCTTTTGGAGGCTGTAGAAATAAATAAATTGAAAAGTAGTAATAAACTGTTAAATTCTCAACTTGATTTGAATGAATCACCTTTGTAAATTAAAATGTATACAAATTATTGTTATATTGTTGCTTAGATAAGTTGATATGTACTATAATAACACAATTCATATTTGTTAACATGTCTGAAGAAAGTACAGTGTACCGAAACAGCTGTCACTGAATTATATCTTAAATAATATTAAAATCAAATAAAACTAAGTTTTATTTTTATTTAATTAATAAATATGGATTTTCATCAAAAAACGCCACCCTCGATTGATTACCCAGAGATTTTAATTTGGCAAGATATTGAAGGAACTATTTAAGGGGTGCAATTTAATTGAGTACTGAGGAGTTAAATTAATAAAAATTCTACACAACATCGTGATATTAAATATAGAGTAAATAGAGGAAGATCTGCAACAGCATTTGAATTTTTTGAATAAGAGTATTTTTTAAAGAAACTAAAATATATCCCCGTGCCTTACCCGAGTGGTTAAGGCAAGATGCTTTGGCACAGAGCTATGGACTTGCGCTGGTTCGAGTCCCCATGGGTGAAGAAATGTTCTCATCGAATTTCGGCCAGTATGGGAACGATACCCACCCAGCAGCGTGAGAATTTTGGTAGCTACAATATATAGCGATTCCAGCTGAGAAAACCAGCTACAACGGCTAGTAGACCCGATATGCCGACCACATGTCACATCTGTAATTGCTGATCATCGACCATGTCTGTGATTAACACGTGTGGATGTGAAAAACAGCAGCCGTGGTCTTAAGCCAATTGCCTTCCAGGCCTGTCGCGGCTATTGAGTAAGTTAAATAAATATATGTTATTCTGTAGTCCAAATCGGGCTGCATATGGACCAGAAATGATCAAAATTATTAGCACTGGAAATGTATTTCTTACTACATTCAGTCGTATTTCAGTCAGTCGTTCTAAACTGGACAGAATAAAAAATTACGTGCTTAGAGTAATAGGCCTATATGGATCATGAACATTTTTGAAATACTTCACTACATATGACGCGAAAGATTTTTTTAAGTTCCAATCACACATGCGCATGCACCAACAAAACGAAGCAGTTCACACCAACGAATCGCGGGATGCAGTCAACATATACATGATATTTAACGAACCTAAAAGCTAACCTAACTCAATTGTAGTATTCTACCTGTGAAAGACATCAGTACATATTCATCACTGGACAAGTCTTTTTTGTTGCATTGAATATTCGTTAATATGGCTGCGATGTCTTCATGCTAAGTATCATAGAACAATAAATGAAATAATCGTAGAAAAGAATTTAAATTCATTTAAAATGACGGGAAATAATTTGTATAATGAAACCCTAAAAATAAAATTTGACAGGGGTTTAGAAGGAATTAAAAAAGTAGCGTCATATGTTGCAAAGTTTAGCCATGGGTTATAAAGTTTGGCCAAACATTTAATTTAAATATTATAAAATACAGACAGTTGTAATGGTGCGTACAATGAAAGAGTTCCAAGAAGTGTTTTGAATTGCATTCCAGAAGGAAGAATTTGTAGATATAGATAAAAACACTTGTGCAGATACAAGTAAGTGATGAATGAAAAAGGATTATAAGGCCGGACTGGGAAGATAATAAGAGTGTGGAATATTGGTCACAGAAGTAGTGATAATACATTACATACCGTATTCATAAACGAATATTCTATGAGAAGTCATTCTCTCTACATAGTCTCAATTTGTCTTAAGATATTTATTCTATCTGATTAAATATACTCGATTTCCGTTTCTATATTATAGTTCTGACAAATGAGGGAAATTTTGAAGAAGTGGCCGAGTTCAAATGTGTAGGAAAAATAATTACAATTTGGAATGAGATACACAAAGAAATTAAACATAGGCTTAATTCCGAAAATGCATGATATTTTGTATTACAGTGATTCGTGTTGTCCAAACTTCTCTCAAGAAACGTTAAATTTAAAATATATAAAAATGTTGTTTTCCTAGTTATATCATACGGGTCCGAAACATAGACTTACTTTAAAAGAAAGTAAAATATTATGAATACATGAGAATAATGTTCTTAGGAAATGTATGGATAAACAGATAGAAACAGATAGGCGAATGGCGAATACTACATAACAGTGATCTACATGGCCTTTATACGAAACTAGATAAAATAAAAGCAGTAAAGTCCTTGTAGACTGCGATAAGCAGGACATGTGACACGAATGGGGAATGAAGGAGCGGACATTGAAGTTTCTTGTAGGAACACCAGAGGGAAAACGCCCAGCTGATAGACCAAGAGTCAGGTAGGATATTATCATTAACCATGTTTTGAGAGAAATCGATTATATAGGGGATGACTGGAAAATATTAACTCAGGATAGGGATAACATTGAATAGATTAGGTCCTCGCGGATATATGCTTGCTGTTCAATAGTGTCAGTGAGGTACATAATTAGTTCAAAGTAAAATCTGTAGATAGGAACAAATAAGATCTGTGATAGTGTAGTATGGCGTCTAATTTCTTAAACCACACCTTAGTATGTATAGATCCCTTCGATTTGTTTTAATTAATTTAAAAAATCAAGAATAATTAATAAAATAATGATGAATCAGGGAAGATAGACATGAGGAATTAAGACGAGGCGTTTGAGCAATTCGAGAGCTTCAAATACTTTTGGTTATGCTATGAGTAGTAACATGAACTGCGGTCAAGAATTTAAAGCAGATGATAGCAATGACAAAAGAAGCTTTTAACAAGCAGAAATGCGTTTTCTGCGGACCTTTGGAAAAATAATTACGGAAGAGGTTAGTGAAGTGCTTTGTGTGGAGTGTACCATTGTAAGGTACAGAGGTCTTGGATATTATGACGGAATGAGGAAAAGCGACTGGAAGCTCTTCAGATGTGGATATGAAGAAGGATGGAACGTATAAAATGGACTGACAAAATAAACATATGTTAGAGTAGATGAAGGAAGAAACAATGCTGGAACTCATAAAGATGAGGAAAATAAATTTGATTGGCCACTGGCTAAGAAAAAACTGCCTGCTGACGGATACCCTAGAAGAATGGTTAACGGGAAGAAGGTTAGAGGCAGAATAATCTATCAGTTGACAAACAAAATTAAAATAAATTCTTTGTATGCGGATACAAAAAAATAAGGTTGAGTTAAGGAATGAGTGGAGAATACTGAGTTTGCAGTGAAAGACCTGCTCTTAGACAGAAACGCTATGTATGTATTGTGTGTAAGTCAATATTATTAGATAAATGAAAAACCCGAATACATCAATCTAATGAAAGTTCAGTTACAAATGAAATTATTTAAAATTTTTCATAAAGGGAGCTAATATCCGCAAGTTCCTGAGTTCGTGTGGTACGTAGTTCCAGAGTGTAATCTTAGATATGGAATAGAAATTATAATAATGTGAGGTTATATGTTTTTGGGAAATAAAGTAGGAGGTTTCTGATGCGATTGTGCACTGTTGTGATTAAATGATAGGAGATAGAAACGAAAGGATAAGTAGGTGGGGTTTATGAATTATGTATGAAAAATACGAAAATTGAAAATGTACCTGATACACATGGTATGGATACATTGAAAGTTGTGTGTTAGTTCTTCTCAATACAGTCATTAAATCGCGTAAGAAATTGTTTACCATTCCTCTCAGGTAAATGTTAGTAGAAACACTTGCAATGCCCCATTTGATTATTGTGATACTCTTTTTACAGACTTAAATACTATTTTGACTCAAAGACTTCAACGTGTTCATAATTCGTGTGCATGTTTTATTTGTCATATTGGCAAATTTGACCATGTTTACACCGTCCCTAGATCAATTGTCGTGGCTTCATCTAAGAGATCGTAGGACCGTCCTTTCCCTATCCCTTCTCTCTATACAACTACTTCACACATCATCGCCTAATTACACTGGGTCAACATGATTTTTATCTCATGAGTACCAATAGTTGTACTTAATGCAGTTTTTTTATCGTGGTTACAAATATGTATTTGGAATTTCTCCATCATCCACAGTTTTTCATTTCAATTTCAATTAATGGATTTAAATAATTATTTTTTTAATAAACGTTTTTCGTCCATTTATCATCTTGGCGCAGTGAGCGATGAGCACGGGGAACACTTTCATTCAGAAGATGTTCAGCTATGGAAACAGAGATAAAAAAAAAAATTATTCGATGTCATTAATCTTTTCCGCGTTTTTTTATATATCTTGTACATATTATATATTATTAATTCGTTAATATTTAGAGTAAATCAAAATACATTATAAATATTAATTGTATTGTATTCATAACTTGTAATCGTTTATATATATATTGTAATTTAGAATTTAAGACTTTTCTTTTGTATTTTTTTAAACCCTGGTTGAGTGGTAGACAAGGCCTTAAGGCCTTAACTCTGCCAGGTAAAATAAAGCTATTATTATTATTATTATTATTATTATTATTATTATTATTATTATTATTATTATATCAAGGCAAATGGAATCCTAATATGCTGGCCGATTATTTATTGGACCATCAAGAGGGATGCCTCCTCAAGCGAACTATGAGCAGAAAATCGTCATTTCTTACTTTCTCGGTGAGTTTCGAATGTTCGAATAGTGTGTAGTTAGATACGAATGTAAGAAAACAGTAACGTGTTATGAAATTACAAAGCCATGTCTCTCGGAAAAAACTTGCGAGATGGACAAAAAAAACAACCGATGTCATATTTGAATTCAGGAGAAAATATAGGCCTACTATCAGAATCACATATTTTTTTCTTTCCGAGACAAAAAAACAAAGTTTCTTTGTTGTTGCTCACATGGTTTATTTATCTCGCGCTGCTTTCATTAGACGATCCGACACACATAACATTCACACTCGATCCCATCAGCATATTGTCCTTTATATCCCTCCTCATCCACATGTGTATATTTATTATCTTTACAGTCTCACTTGCCAAAACATGGAATTCCCTTCCGCCCTATGTCAGAGACTGTCAAACTATAACATCGTTTAAAAACAAACCAAAGAAATATTTAATAACATATTAACTTATACACCTCACTCTATTATTCTTTTAAACTATTATTAAATCAAATTATTTATGAAAAATAACATTAAGATTAACAAATATTTTCATTTATTAAAATATTGTATAATCGTAAATTAGTTTTTTATATCTCATATTATTTTTTATTTTCTATATACATTAGGCAGGGACAGTTTTACCAGCAATTTAATTTACCTTGCTTGAATACATTTTATTATTAATTTGGTCTTAATCTTAACTATCATTAACATGGGCTGTATTGTATATCGTGATATATTAGATATTATCTTGTTGATATAAAATGTAATATTAGAGTTATATTGTGATTGTTATATTCTGATGTATATTTGTTTGTCCTGGTGAGTGGAAGAGAAGGCCACATGGCCTTAACTCCACCGGGCCAAAAAATTAATCAATGAAAATAAATAATATAATATATATATGATACTAATAGCCACAAATAATCAATAATAAAGCATCAGGAGTATTTGCCCTAGAAGGTTTTGGAATCAGTCAGTATAAATTTCTGAAATTTTTTGAAGGATGCCTTATTGATAATGGTCTTTTCTGGCATTTTTTCAACTTTTATGTACACACACACACACACACACATATATATATATATATATATATATGATATGAAAAAAAATGAATGCTGAGTCGGGATTCGAACTCGAGTCTCTAAAGTCTGTACCTTTAGCGCTCTAACCAACTGAGCTACTCAAGAATTCCAATACAAGCATACAATTTTCTTATAACAGTAGTATTCTCAATTCACACAAGAGGTAGCTGAAATTGTTCCAACTGCCATCTCGCGGCTAACGTAACAGTTAACTGTTACGTTAGCCGCGAGATGGCAGTTGGAACAATTTCAGCTACCTCTTGTGTGAATTGAGAATACTACATGTATAAGAAAATTGTATGCTTGTATTGGAATTCTTGAGTAGCTCAGTTGGTTAGAGCGCTAAAGGTACAGACTTTAGAGACTCGAGTTCGAATCCCGACTCAAGCATTATTTTTCTTTTCATATCATATTTGCCTTCATTGCCAAATGTCAAAAATATATTTATAAATCTATATATATATATATAGATATATATATACACACATATACATAGTGTTCTGCCGCGGAACAGGTCTTTCACTGCAAACTAATCATTCTCCACTCTTTCCTTAACTCAGCCTTCCTTTTGTATCCGCATACAAACCATTTATTTTAATATTGTCTATTATTGTCATCCTTTTTCTGCCTCTAACTTTCTTTCCGTTGACCATTTCTTTTAGGGCATCCGTAAATAGGCAGTTTCTTCTTAGCCAGTGGCCAATCCAATTCTATTCCTCTTCTTATGAGATACAGCAATGTTCTTCCTTCACCCACTCTATCTAGCACATATTATTTTTTTATGTGTCTGTCCATTTGTATCCTCCTCCATATCCACATCTCAAAAGCTTCCATGCGCTTTTCCTCATTGTTCAAGTCTCTGCTCTGCATAATGCTACACTCCACACAAAGCACTTCACTAGCCTCTTCCGTAATTCGTTTGCCACCAGTCCGCAACAAAAAGCTTCTTCTTCTTGTTAAAAGCTAATGTTACTCTTTCAATCTTCGGCCTATATATATTAACAGGTTGTCCAAAATTATTACCGACAAACTTTAGGAGCTATATAGATATCAATAGTTTAACAGTTTTTGTCAAGTAAAAAGTTTGTAGTTGCCGGGGTTGTTTTGTTTTAAGCGCTAGACGAGTTAATTTCTTTCCGCGCCTCCCACGCCAAGTTTTTTTAGATATGTAAATTACATGTGTGTGGCAGTATGTATCTTTTAAAGGAAACCCATGAAAGACTCAAAAACTAAGACTTTTACGGCAAAATCATTTATTGCATTATTCTGAGTAAGGCACATAATTATAAACCAAAGAAAACAAATACAGAAACACATAAACCAAAACACAAACAGCTTATTGTTTACTGGTAATCACAGCGTTACTATTCAAAGCAATGTGTTTAAAACGCCCTCCCTTTGCGATTAACACAGAGAGTGCAACGGCGTGCAGTATTCTGCCGGACTCCGATTTCGCCAGCTGCGCAGTTTATATCGGTGCAACACGGTCCTCTTCAGATTCAACAGGTGTTTCATACACTATAGTCTTAATGTGCCCCCACCAGAGCAGAAGGTCAAGTGGAGTGAGGTCAGGGGAGGCCAATTAGGCCCGCCCCTGCCTATTCCCGTGATTGCCGTATGTAGCCGTAAGAAGACGACGTACTTCATCTCCCAAATGAGCTGGTGCCCACATCATGTTGAATCTACAATGCCCTGCCCGCTATGAAGGGAACTGTTTTCCATTAGATCAAACAAAACTTATAGCAGAAATAGTAAGTAATTTTAAGCATGAGTCGGCGGGGCAAAATGTATGATCATTAATAAGAAGTTATCCACAATACCACCGGCCCACACATTAACACCCAAATCTCGGTTTGATGTGGACCTCTGAAAATGTAGCATGGGGAATTTCGAAGGCCCAAACATGTGAATTCCGATTGTTTTAAATGAATGTTCACCTGTGAAACATGCTTCATCTGTAAAAACTCAAGTGTGAACCTCTATCGGCTGTGAACATGACATGGGATGCAAACATTAATCGTTTTCAATTTTGTCCAGATACCAGTGACAGAAAATTGCTGTCGCAGAGGATAGTCTTGAGGCCTGATGGCGTGGAACCTCTTCAAGGTAAAAAGGGGTGGTGTACCATTCCCACAGTGCTACGACTTTAGGTGCATTGTCGAGAGATGGAGCGCACACTACTAGCTGCAGGATTGTTCTCAATGACGCACGACACACACATATTCCTCGTTCTCAGGAGTCCATACAGAAATGTGACAGTCCTTGACCTTCTGCTTGTATAGCAAAGGAGCCTCGAATGAGCCCTCTTTCCGTAGTCTACATTCACTGCTGGGCAAATGTAGTGTGAATGATGAACTCTTCGGTTTCGGAAACTGTTCTTGGTAAGCCCCTTACAGCCGCACGACCCGAACCAGTTTTTCCATACACCAACCAGCATGTACGTCATCTCTTCCACGTGTACCTTTCCATCCGTTGTAAAACAAAATAGGTACGCAGCAGCAGCCATTTCAGAAAACCTCACGCAACAAGGTGCAGGACCACATACAATGAACGCAGGAAGTAAACAGGTTAAACGAAGTGAAGGCGTCTTGGTTTGCTTCTTTCGTGTGTTTCCTTTGAAAGATACCACACTGTACATAAATGTAATTTAACGTATATAAACCAACTGGGTGGGAGGCAGGTAATGACATTAACTCGTCCACCGCTTAAACGAAGCACCGCAGCAAAGAACCTGCCTTAACAATTAGTGTTTAAAATAAAGTTACCTATCAGTTCCCAAAGTTTGTCGGTCTAATTTTAGTACACCCTGTATAATATATATTATGTATACGTAGGTGTTTATATGTAATGTATGCAAAGTTTAGAAAAAATGTTCATGTATGCAAAGTTAAAAAAAAATGTCGTAACAAAACTTGAGCTGATTTGACCGCATGATGTTATAATGCAATGTATAAGGGGATTAGTTTATATGGATTTTTCTGCAAAAAACAAGGTTAAAACACGTGATACTGTTTGTCATTGTTTCCCGGCGACCAAAACGTAAGATAAGGATTTACGTTGCATGTTTTTTTATAATAAATAATATTGTTCACACGAAAAATCACTCGTGTACTTCTCACTTTTAGCTTCAGAAATATGTACGGCCACACCTAACTCTTCACCTTTACAAAAACATAAGTTTTTCGTTAACTAGTTTGAGGCATTACAATTAAACACAATGAGATTATAAACATACATAAAATGTTTTATATTTTGTTTACAATATGATTTCTGATATCCGTCAATTTCCACAGCTACCGTCTGTAAGTAACATATCTGCATCCTACAAAGGGGACCTGCACATATCGGTGGGGGGGATAACATTCTCACCAGTAAGAAAAACTCTCTCACGCATCTGCGTAAACTAGGCGATTTCATCAGAATGTCGAATTTATGGTCACATGTTGATGGTTTACGGAATATATAGTTATTTCTTAAATTGGGCGATGTTATGCATCAACCGGCTAAGCGTCATTAAAAAAAATGTTTGATTGTAATCTGTTGCACTGGCTCATGAAGTAAGTGTGCTCAAACTTTTAGTGCAAATTTTTAAATATAGCCTTATTATTACACGCTTTATATTAGCTTGACCTGTATATATATATATATATATATCTAACGAAATATTTCAACGCTATTTCCACTCACTTAAAATCATTGGATGCGACTTGAAACTTTGTATACTTGTAAAGGACCCGTGGACTATACAATAATTCATATTTGTTCTAAAATCCTGCCCAGAATCATCAGAAAATTAAAAAAAATTGTCTTTGTATCTATGTAACGTAATCTTTGAACACGATTCTCACCCACATAGAGACATTGGATCGACTTGAAACTTTGTATACGTGTAAAGGACCCGTGATTAATACAATAATTTCCATATTTTGTTTCTAAAATCTGGCCAGAATCATCAGAAAATCAAAAAAAAAAATGAAAAATGTTTGCGGACTTGTCGACTTCTTAGTCAATCGTTGTAAGAACTCAGTTGGTAAGGCGGTGAACTGTAGTGGTAGGCCTATATAATTTTCAGTAATCCATAGGTCGCTAGGTTCAAATCTGACTGGGATATTTTTTAGAAGATTATTACTTTTAGCTCATACTACAATATAATCGAATTTAAAGATTTTATCTTTTCTGTAAACTATTAAATCCAAAAAAATAAAAAGTAAATAATAGTTTTAAAAAACTAACAGAACACGCTCTATTCGAAAACCTAACTAAAAAATTAAAAATAATTTTAATTTCCAACACGCTTGGGATAAAATTAAAGTGGGCTACAAAAAAATTATTCTCCAACACATATAGAATAAAACTGAGTTATCAACAAAAGAAAATCAGTTTACCATCAAAAGCGTGGGGTGCTCTTTATGATTTTTACATTTTCTTCTTAGAGACTTTACTTTTACCATATCTGTTTTTATTATCAAGTATATTAATTGATATAGAGCACCCCACGCTTTTCATGGTAAAATTTTTTTCTTTTTGTTGATAACTCTAGTTTTATTGTAGAGATGTTTGGAGATGATTTTTTGTTGACCACTTTAATTTTATCCCAAGCGTGTTGGAAATTAAAATTATTTTTCATTTTTTAGTTCGGTTTGTAATAAAGCGTGTTGTTTTAGTTTTTTAAAACTATTATTTATGAAAGAAACATAATAAACGCCATTAGTCCTATCAGAGGAGTCCATGTTTTGCAACAAAAGGTTGAATGAAACCAAATTTTATAAATGCTTAACTAAATTTTGTAATCATGCAGCTAATCGCCAATTTTTCCGCTCTTACATTGTTGATGCATAACTGTCAAACAAGGAAAATAACTTATAATAATCCAGTTTTGTTTATTTGGCGCTACAATAAATAGTGAATATTGACTAAACTTTAACGAATATTTTTAACATAATGGCGCATAGCCGGTTGATACATATCCCATCCAATTTAAGAAACACACTTATTTATGCCATCTTATTCATGGGTGCCGGACTGCAGTGAAAACGAATGATGTATAACCATAAATGATTACCTGTTTGCATATTTTTGTACAATTTTACACCAATTTAAATTGCATCTATCGATTCATTTTTTCTGTGCTTTATTATACAGGGTGGACCGCTCGAATGGACCTAATTTCAATTGCTTGTTACTGGCAAACGGTTTGAAGATAGAAACTTAAACACAACGTTCATAGTACAGAAAAAACTCACCAAGTTTCGAATCCTGTCGGTAGATGGCACAAAGATACGTTTCTCGTTCTTAGATTTAATTGTTTGTGAAAATGGCGACTCCGCAGATGAAAAAGCGCAAGCTGTTTTGTGGTATGCGGAGTTTAAATCAATCATTAGAGTTCAAAGGGAGTTCCGGCGTGTGTTTAACCGTGATGCTCCAACTGCTAGAAGCATAAAGAAGTGGCGTGATACATTATAGCTACAGGATCTGTGTTGAAGAGCATGGTGGTGGTCGCAGAGCATCCGAATGAAAATGGTACGCAAATGTTCAATCCGCATTTGAGCGAAGCCCCCGGAAGTCATTAAGACGAGCTTCGTCGGGAACTGTCAAATACTCAAAATGACATTACAACGGAATTGTCCACAAACGCCTCAAACTGGCACACGCATATAAAGTGGGCAGTTAGTGCAACGTCTGGAGCCGAATGACATGCCGAAACGAGTGGAATTCGCCAAGTACGATGCTGGAACGCGTCCTCGGGCGCTGATCCTGACTTCATGACCAAGATTTTTCTTCGCTCGGACGAAGCCACTTTCCCTTTGTCAGGCAAGGTAAACCGGCATAATGTGCGGATCTGGGGATCGGAGAATCCTCACGCTATTCAAGAGCATGTTTCGTGATAGTCCGACTATGAATGTTTGTTGCCGTTTGTCACATAATAAGGTCATTGGACCCGTTTTTCCCTTTCTTCGCCGAGAAAACTGTTCGTGGTACCACATATCTTGACATGCTGGAGCCAGTTCTTCTTTCCACCAATTGACCAACTGCCAGCCTAACATCGTTTCTCAGCAAGATGGTGCTCCTCCCCACTGGTCGCATTGTAGGGTTTTTCGTGATAAGACTTTGGACAACATTTTCGCCTGTCCCGTTTGGATTGGTAGGGGAGGACCAATTCGCGTGGCCCCCGAGATCTCCCCGATTTAACACCACTGGATGTTCTTTCTCTGGGGGCTATTTCAAAGATAAAGTTTAACAACCCACCCCAGTCAAAGAACCTTCGTGATCTTCGTGAGCGCATCATAGAGGCTATTGAGAACATTCCAGAAGACATACTCCAACGTACTTGGCCAAGAAAATTGTTCATCGTTTTGATATCGTCACAGTGACTGCTTGGGGCTCATATAGAGATGTGGTGATCTGGAATATCAAAACTTGGTGAGTTTTTCTGTAATATGAACGTTGTTTTAAGTTTCTATCTTCAACCGTTTGCCAGTAACAAGCAATTGAAATTAGGTCCATTCGAGCGGTCCACCCTGTATAACTAATAATGTAATGTATCTTATCGGACACATTATCAATATGAATATTTATTAAATTATTGGAATATATTGCGATGAACCAAACATGTTGTTAGCATGTTGTAAACCATGCTTTTTTGTGGTCGGATATCGCAGGGGTTTTTTTTTGTGGAGAAAATACTTATGCACAAATGAACTGTCAAACCGTTGCAGGTCGAAACCGACTTTGAAATTACTTCCAGATAAACGTCGTGACGTACCAAGGCCGTATCTATACAAAATACCTGCTGTAATTTAACTGCAACGCAGTATAATGAAGCGCCATATATTTCATTAATTAAGCTATAAAGAAATATTACAATTTCTGAATGGTAAATTGGATAACCCTTACTACCTGCCCTCCGCGCAGTGTCCCGCCTCACTCCACTCCGCTCCTTTTCATGCAGGAGTCCATCTGCTGAATACAGTGGTTGTCATTGCTGGACTTTAACTTGGATTTCTGTGCCTTACACACCGCTAAGATGGCGAACTGAAAAATACCTAATTAAATATTTAAAAAAGTTAATTATAATTAATCAACCAATATATAGTGAGGGATGTTACGATGTCTTACTACTGTACTATCAAGGAAATAACGCCCCAAGAAGGAATGCGGCTGAGCCGATCGCCACGCGAGTCTAGATTGCATTGTACTCTTTCAAAACATTATTTGGCAATACTCTGTAACATAATTAAAAATTAATATATCATATCAAACTAATATAACATTTAAAACTAGTGTGGCGTCATATATATGAGTATTAGAATAGTGGTAGTAATTCTAGTCATTCCATCAGGAAGCATAGGGCCTTGATAAAAGCTTGCCAACGAATTCTGTTGTTTGCCGATGCCTTCAACAATTGAGCATTCCGGCTTTCTTTCATCTTAGGCTGGTCTTCCGTCTCTCATATTTCAATTGTTTCAGGGATATTTTAAAATAAATATCTTCTTACACATGATGTTGAATAGAGTGGGCCAGTTAGATTAGGTTCTGCATGACTCACATAATTAACCACGGAGAGACGGGCTGATAGTCGCTCTTCAAGGAAAGCTTGGTTCTTGAATACCGACCTTAGTTTATTTGATAAAAGGGTTCAAGACGTGCAGGTCACACTGGTCAACATGATTTTTGTCTCATGAGTACCAATAGTTGTACTCAATGCAGTTTTTTATCGTGTTTTCAAATATGTATTCGGGATTTCCCCATCACCCACAGTTTTTTTATTTCAATTAATGGATTTAAATAATTATTTTTTAATACATTTTTTCGTGCATTTGTACATTGTAATATAAAACCAACTGAGCTAACTCAGAAGATATTTCAGCTATGGAAAAGAGATATCAAGGCAAATGGAATCCTAATATGCTGGCCTATTATTGTTGGACCATGAAGAAGGATGCTCCACAGGCGAAATATAGCAGTAAATCGTCATTTCTTACTTTCTAGGTGAGTCCGAATGTTCGAATATTGTGCAGTTACGAATGTAGAATATATTAAAGCGTTTGAAATTATAAATTCCCGTCTCTCGGAAACTTTGCGTGATGGAGAAAAACTGATATCATATTTGAATTCAGGAAACCAAATACTATCAGAATCACATATATTTCTTTCTGAGACAAAAACAAGTTTATTTTTTGTTGCTCAGTGTTATCAGCCTGTAACTTCCGATTCCGGTGAGGGGCTGCCATCCCTAGTATCCGGACCTGCAGCCTTCTTCTTAAGGTAGAGTAGGGGCATTTTCTCCGCTAGTCACTAGCTATGGATACCCCGCTAATACTTGGTAAACCCAATGGGCGGTGGGGTCGCCACATCCCTACGCAGCATACGTATTATGAATACAATAGTAAAAATAACACAATAAATCTCGCTCGATGGCAGAAATCTGTATCAACTAACTTAATTTGTTACGTGTAATACAACGGTACAAAAATCCCTACAATGTCACTAGCCGATGGTAATCGATGTATCCACTTGAATGTAAGCTCAACATCCCCCCCCATTCCGGACTAGACCGCCATGCCCGCACGTGGACTATCTTTCACTGGAAGTACAGTACACATATTTTATTCTGATTTTTTGTGGTATTTGAATAAATTTAAAAAAATAAAACGTACTAATATATCTCCATTTTATGGAACGTCCTAAAACTTTGTCCATTATTAAACAATATTATATCGGTATGTCTCCCCATATTTACGTAGTGTTCTAGCCAACAACAGCTATTTCACTGCAAACTCAGCATTTTCCACTCTTTCCTTAAATCAGCCTTCCTTTTTTTTATCCGCATACAAACAATTTATTTTAATATCTTCTATCATCTGATGTATTTTTCCTCCTCTAACCTTCTTTCCGTTGACCATTCCTTCTAAGGCATTCGCCAGCAGGTAGTTTCAGCTAGTGACCAATCCAATTTATTTTCCTTTTGTTTGTTAGTTCCAGCATTGTTCTTCCTTCACCCATTCTGTCTAGAACATCTTTATTTTTTATTTTGTCTGTCCATTTTATACGCTCCTTCTTTATATATATCAACATCTCAAAAGCTTCCAGTCACTTTTCCTCATTCTGTCGTAATTTCCAAGTCAAATAACTTACAAATAATAAATATTATGGAACGTTTTTCCTCGTAAAAGACTATACCACGTCACATGCTAAATTCTTAACAACCTAAGAAACTCAGCTACTACTCTTGGTAGGAAACTTGTTCTTTCTTTTTCCTTTTGTTTTTACGACACTACTGCATCCAACCGTGTCTTCGTACCCTCCCCAGAATCGCATTCACTCTTCCTTCTCACACACACACACCCCCTAAACCGCTAGCAAAACCATACACAGATTGAGGTGAAAACTCGGAGGAGAGTACCAGTGGGAATATAAGGATACAATAAAAAATGCAACGTGTACCGGTAAAAGTTTTAAGGACACAGAGTTATAATTTTCTTATAAAAAGATCTCATATCAAATTTTATTATTTTAATATTTTAAATGTCGGCCACGGTGAACTACTGGTAATATTATTTACCTATGATCACGAAAGTCGCGGTTTCAAACCCAGCCAGGATCGATGGATTTTGCTAGGATTAAAAAATTCAAGGAGCAAGTCCGGGAGGACTTTAAGCCTTGAGTCTCGAGTCTGAAGATTTACAGGCTCGTGTAACATAATTAGGTCTGAATAAAGAGGCCTCTAAGCAAAATGGTCCGATCTGTTTCATCCTACTAACACTTTAGTTGCTTAATATATGTTTCATTTAGTCGGTATTTTGACTACACGCCATTAATGGCATATGTAGGAAAATAAGTGTAACTAAATAAACTTGGTTTAGTAACACCTAACAAAGGAGAGGGTAACGACCGCCATTCTGCTGTTACGCCTTAAAGACGAAATACATAGTATTAGAAAATAGTAACGATTTAATATATTACACTGGTCAACATGATTTTTGTCTCATGAGTACCAATAGTTGTACTTAATGCAGTTTTTTATCTTGTTTTCAAATATGTATTCGCAATTTCTCCATCACCCACATTTTTTTTCAATTTCAATTAATGGATTTAATTAATTATTTATTTAATAAACGTTTTTTCGTCCATTTGTCCATTGTAAAATAAAACCAAATGAGCTAACTCAGGAGATTTAAGCTATGGAAAAGTGATATCAAGGCAAATGGAATCCTAATATGCTGGCCCACGTTTGTTGGACCATCAAGAGGGATGCTCCAGAAGCGAAATATTGTCCGAATGTTCGAATATTATGTAGTTACGAATGTAGAACATATTAAAGTGTTTGAAATTATAAATTCCTGTATCTTGGAAACCTTGCGTGATGGAGAAAACCCGATATCACATTTGAATTCACGAGAAAAGATACTATCAGAATCACATATTTTTCTTTCTGAGACAAAAAGTTTCTTTTTTTTTGTTGCTTAGTGTTATTGCAGGCGTCAGTTGTTGACGGAAATATGTCTAAATTTAAATCGTGATGGATTAGCATGGTACGATTTAAGGTTGAACCTATAAAGTTGGACAAACGTAGGTACATTGCTAGGCAAGACGCGGGAATTAAGTACAATGCTATTTTTTGTATGGATGGTCATCAAGACGTAGAGAAACGTCGGGTAATTTGGACCCCTGTTTTGAATTTGTTTTTCTTATTTTAATTAAGGGCTTTAAATTCTGTTTAATTACAGCGATTATCATTAGTGTTGTAACTATGTAATAGCATTGTTCTTTAATTCAAATATAATATATAATAAATAATAATAAAATATAATTCATAATTTATAAACATTTTCATATTACAAGAAAGGTCCACTTTAACCTCCATATCCAATTGAAGTGGACCCCAGAGTCCACATTAGATTTTAGTCTATTTTTAAGTTTATTTATTCTATTAATTTATACAGACAGGCACAGATTAATCTGAAGATATTTATGATTGATCATAATTAAAAATGTTGATATTTATTTGAAGTTTTGAAAAATTATTGTTGATTATAACATTCACACGTCATTCAACTTCAGAAAGCAACGGTCTTTGGGTTAGTAAAGTTACAAGAATATTAAATAAAATTAATTAAGTGAATGGTTTTTTATCGATAGCATCCTCGTGGAAGGTCAACATTAACCGAATTCCTTTGTTGTTTAATTAGACAGACTTTTGATTCAATTAAATGTTTTTCGGACCAAGAATGAATAGCTACTGCTGACGTTTCCACTTCTCCATTTCTGACGTTTATAAAATGTTCTTTCATCCTTGTTTTCAAATTTCCTCTTGAGCCTTAAATTGGCAAAACAGTAATTTCTGTTATCAGTTATTTAAAATGTGGCGGACCTGACTGAAAACAAAATCGTGCATAACTGTTTTTATCAGGTATATTGTATAGCCTAATTTCACAGATATTTTAATAATTTATTATGGTTAGTTTTCTTCTGTTTTATTAAAACTATTAAATAAATTAAAACAATTGAGGTATCCTATAAGATATACATTGCTAATTTAAAGGTTAAGTAATTAATTTAATTGGCGTTTACTTAATGAAAATCCATATTTATTTAATTCAATAAAAATAAAACTTAATGTTTTATGTGATTTTCATATTTATTAAAATATAAATTAGTAAAAGCTGTTTCGGTAGTTTGGGGCTACTTCAGACATGATTCATAAAACCTTAAGTTTTATTTTTATTTAATTAAACAAAGGTTAACTATGTTCAAGTTTTACAAAGTATTGGCAGTTCCATCTCTTATCTATGGATGTGAAACCTGGACATTAACAAAGGCAGACAGTAAACAAATAGAGGCTCCTGAAATGAAGATACCAAAGAACCGATAAATGGAAAAACGAAGATATAAGAATAGAACTTAATATATTTAATCTCTGTGAAATAATAAAATATTATCAAATGCTTATCTTCAGAACGTATTACGAATGAATGAACAGCGCATACCAAGAAGAATGTACAATTATAAACCAAAAGGGAGAAGGATGTTGGGAAGACCATTGAAGAGATGGAAGGACCAATTCGACCTACAGTGAGATCGGAACAGGCCATTGGGCTTAATCCTTGTTGTTGATAATGATGATGAAATAAAGGTTAAGCGTCTATTGGGGTTTCGTAGACCAACGACTTCAAGTATGACCAGAAACAAAATCCAGATAATCGAGATCCGGCGAATGCGGTGGCGATGGGACAAGACCTCACTCTCCATTCCAACGATAAGGGAATGTATGTTCAAGTTGCTGACGGACCTCAACACGGAAGTGAGACGGCGACCGTACATATAGTTGCAGCCACATCCTCCCTCACTTCATTCGTTGTCGTGCTAACCAGCTAATAGTAGCGACACCTGACGCCGTTATCATGAATTTGGTTCTCGTGAAAATAAAAATCACTCACACACACTATGAATTTCCGATCATTTTATTTCTCGCTATGAATTGTACTTTGTTTGAAATAAAACATGAAAATTGCACGTATTATCAATTCGAAGGGTACCGTAATCTTATTTTTACAGATCACTCTATAGAGTATTTTACGCTATAATAATATTTTTTTATATTTTATAATTTCAGAGATAATGGTCTCGGGATAGCGTAATTGCCTCGTACGCTACGAGCCGAGGTTCGATTCCCAATTTGGATAAATTTCCTAAGTGAAGGTTTCTTCGGGAGTTTTTCATCACCTGTATGATAAATATCAGAAACGTTTAAGACCCGAACATCCGAACGGTCCCCGAACATCATTTGGTGATCATAATCATCATTATTTATATTATCTTAATAATATTAAGAATAACAAATAGTTTTATTTGTTTTGTTTTAAATATTGTATAATCGTAAAATTAGTTTTCTACATCTCATTATTTTTCTGTTTTTTATATACACTAGAGAGGGACAATTTAATATGCCTTGCTTGTATACATTTTATTATTAGTTTTAGTCTTAATTTTAACTAATATTAACTGGTTGTATTATAGATCGTAATACGTATATTAGATATTATCTTTTGATCAAATTTTTACTTAGTGTTTAATATTAGAGTTAATTAAGATCGTTATATTCTGATGTTATATATGTTTGTCCTGGTGAGTGGAAGAGAAGGCCACATAGCCTTAACTCCACCAGGCTAAATAAATCTAATCTAATCTAATTTATTTTCACCGTGTTTGGTATGAATATTTGTGTGCATAGTGTGTTTCATCTTAATGTTGTGTTGTCTCGGAGGAGGTCCTGATCACTCATCCGGGAGACCCGCCATATACTTGTGTAATAAAAAAAACATATGTATGTAATCCATAGTTAAAATTCCACTGTGGTACGTAAAAGTATGTATGCGGCGAGAGATTAAACTACGTTAATGAATTGGAATATTAATCATAAGTAATGCCACGAGTGATTTCCAATTTATATAGAGTATTTGGAAATCAAGGGTAGCATTTGTCAGCAGTATTTAACGAATAAAATTAAGCTGTTTTCTCACAAATCATTGTTTAACTATGGCTATTTTATAATATTTATATATTTAATATAAACAGCGATGTTTGAAAACAAATCAGAAATGTGAGGTTATGTTCATTCACTGCTGCTTGATCATATTATTTATTGCCAAATAAGATCGCAATATTGTAAGAGTGCACCCAAGTGGAGAAATAATGAAACACATCAAACTATAACATCAAACTATATATCATAATCAACATTACGGGTTATTCATTAATTTTTTTAGTAAACAACTCAGTAAAATCAAGGAATGTCTTCATTATTTGCTATATTCAATGTATTTGTTGGAGAAAAATAATGCTTTGACCTGTTCAGAAAATTAAAAAGGAGGAGCTTTCTTTATCACAAAAGCAGGAGCTGATAAAGAGAAATCGACAAAGAGCGAGGTGAAACACGACTGTCATTGGTTGTAAAACAACACTCATTGAAACGTGATTGGTCATAGACTAGCATTTGTGGCATGAGTTAAATAGTCATAAAAATACATCTACTGGTTTAACATTAGTGTCACTAAATTAAGAATTATGTATTTAATTAGTGAAATAAATTTCACTCACATATCTTAATTGGAAGCAGATGAAATTAAATTTTTAACAAACTTTTTTTTTGTTAAGAATATACCTACAAACAATTACAACTAGATTCCTTTAAGACTACTCTAAGGAAGTTTTGCATATTATTTAGTTTGTTTTTCGGAACACTAGGTGGCTCCATATCCAACTAGTGACTATTTTGTACGTTCTAGATGGCAGCACTGTAGCGTCGGTGCTACTCGATCGAATGGAGGAGCAGTCAGTGTGGCTAGAGAGTCCGTGGTAACAAGGATATCTAAATCTTTATTCACTACAATTCATGGAGATAGTCCCTTTCACACTTCTGTCCATTTACAATGCACTACCGTAGTGTCGCTCTTCTGACGGGCGCGAGTTAATCCCTATAAAACTTTGCAATCCGTCAACAAATAACACTGTGTAGTGTGTGTAATCACCAGTATTTATCACCAACACGATCTCCCTTTAATGAGTGTTAAAATCATTTCCCAGTGGCAGTGAAATAATAATAAATTATTATATTACTGATATCAATTAACTATATTACATGATTTGAAAGAGTGTGATAAATAAAATACGTTCACAAATATTTTATTATACCAGTTTTGTTACGAATTATGTCAAATATTTTGACAAAACATAAACATTTTAAATTCTTAATTTAATTTCGAAAAAAAATATACTTGTGATTTTGTGTGATTTTAAAGGAATTTGTAGTGGATTTTAATATATTATATTAGGTTTCCTAGATGTCTATATATACTTGTTAAAACATATTTAATCGTGGTGTCGAGGAAGTGTTTCGTGTGTTCATAAGTGTGAACAAAAAATTTTAGGTTAGGGTCAGTGCCGGTATATTTTGTGTGATTTTTATTTTTATTTCTCCAACATACATTCATGTAACTTTGAAGACGACTATTTACAGCATATAAACAGAATTTATTCTTCTCTCTATAATGAATATCGTAATTTTAAATTGATTATTAAAGGTTTTCATTCGATTTAGTTATAACTTGAAAAAAATACTTTTTAAATTTAGAATATTAAATTTTGTGAAAAAATGAAAACTTGAAAATGGACTGCAAAATCTCCTTCTATTTGATATTTATATTATTTTATGGTACTGCTTATAATTCCATCCTGTATTTGAAAAATTCTTTCACCGTTTAGAAATATATCGTAGACACGAGTATAATGAATTACGTAAAATATACATGCGAAAATTTATTCCTAATTTGGGGGTTCAAAAAATGGCCTCCATATTTTCAATCATGTATACTAAAAGGAGTATACAAATCCCAATTTAGGCAATGATTTAAATATATTATAAATAATTCTTAGAATTACTGTATTTGAATTGAAAAGCTGCCAAAATTGATCTTTAAAAGAATGAATTTTTAATGCCATGGAAGAAATATTGTTTTCTGTTTGGCAATGGTTGTATGAAACTGTAGAAATTGAATAAGTTATAAAATGGGAAAAGCAACTAAAACGAATAAGAAAAGCAATTTCCAAGCCAATGTTCTCACATTATCTTAAAGTTAGTAATTTCGATTCTCTTTTGTGAGTATTTCGTAAGACTTTTAAAAAAGGAGCTATTTTCTTGAAGTAGAATATAAAACACATTTGAAAAGTCGTGATTACGTTTTGAGTATAATCGGTATAGAAGATGGGTGTTCTGAAGTCTTCATGGAAATCTAGTCCTTACAAGTGTAATAAACCCTTTCACGACCCTACATTAAAAATTAGATTAATTTTAATGGTTTTAAACATATTAATGTGTGTTTGCCATTCAATGGCAGACGCCGCAGCGGCTTCATCCCCAAGTGCCGGGTCTTCACCTTCCTCTTCATCTTCATCCTCATCAGGTTCTTCATCGTCTGCTTCATCAGCATCATCATCATCTTCTTCTTCAAACACTTTGAGCTCAAGAACTGTGCGGACCAAGTACGGTGACGTTAGTGGAGTGATAGTAACATTTGACAGTCGTCATTTAGAACCGGTTGAAGTGTTTCGTGGTATTCCTTATGCATCTCCACCTACTGGAAATCTTAGGTTTATGCCTCCTGTTACAGGGGCGTTGTGGTCTGGTGTCAAAATGGCCGATCATTTCGGTCCAGTGTGTCCTCAAAGATTGCCCGATATCTCGAATGAAACGTTGGCTTTGAAGAGGATGCCAAAAGGAAGAGTGGAATATCTGAAGAGATTGCTTCCATACCTGCGGAACCAGAGCGAGGACTGCTTGTATCTCAACATCTACGCTCCAGCACAAGGTAAGATCAAGAGCTCACCAGTATTTTTTTTTTTTCAATTTCATAGATTATTTTGTTATTAAAAAAAACTAACTTTGGCGATGTTTTTGCAGCATGTGATACAAGTACGAACATTTATAACGGCGAACATGTTATAGGAGCATTGTATTTTCATAATTTTTTCGTGTTAAAGTGACTGGAATATTTCTTACAAGACTACTGTCAACCATTGCATGCCCAAACCTACATCAAAATTTCTCCCAGAGAAGCGTTGTGATGAACCATTGCCCCTTAAAAAATTATGTATGCAGTTTTTAACTGCAATGAACTAAACTCGAGCGCCAAATCTCTCATTTAAACTAGAGAGGAGTAATAAAACTCTTCACTTGATAAATTGGAATAACCTTCGTTAACTCTTGTCCGCACTGCACACGCCCCACTCCACTCCTCTCCGAGTCAAGCATGGAGTACATCTGCTACGCATAGCAGGATGTCATTGCTGGATTCTGGCTTCATTTTCTGTGCCTTACACTTATAAACGACAGATGCGACCTTAGTACTGTATATGACAATGCTTTCTGGGTGAAATCGGATGAAGAAGTACTTACCAATAACTTATATTCTCCTCCCACGACGTTACTTAGTAGAAAACATATATTTTCGTTTCCATGCGTTTTGGACTGCCTAAGTAATATTGATTAACTGGGATAGATGTGCAAAGGAAAACTCATTTTTACCTCCATAACTGCGAAAAACCAAACGTTTTTACTCCTATAATTTTCGACACATTATGACCCTATTTTCTATTTAAAAAAACGCTGTTATAATTGACGAATTATATGTTATACAGTAAGAGATTATTTAGATAAACAAATTACCAGACAAATCTGCTACGAAATTAAAATGGATAAACCCAGATATTGATTTGGTAGAGTTTAAATGTTAAACTGCGTAGATAGGGGACGGGAGAATTCTTGGTTCCCTATTTGAGGAACCTGAAGTCTGCAATAGTGAGCTTATTTTCAAGCTTCTATCCTCTAACACTCCTAGCTACTTGACTTCCAGATTTGAGATTTGAGAACGTAATGCCACGAGTAATTTTCAAATTTATCTAAAGGATTTCGAAATTAAAAATGGCATTTGATAGGACTATTTAACGAATAAAATTAAGTTGTTTACTCACAAATCATTATTTAAATATAGTTATTTTAAAATAGTTATATATTTAATGTAAACGGCGATGTTCGAAAACAAATGATACATTTCTGGTTGTGTTTCATTTGTTCATCACTACAACTTGATGATATTATTTATTGCCAAATATAATTACACTATTGTAAGAATGCACGCTAGTGGAGAAAAAATGAAACACATCAAACTGTATATTATAACCAACATTATAGTTAATTAATTAACATTTTTAGGAAGCAACTTAGTAAAATCATTATTTCAAAACACATTTATTCATCACACAATGATCAGATGTGTCGGCCGAAGAAATCTGTTCATTATTTGCTATATCAACGTATTTGTTAGAGAGTCAGTCACTGCAAAATAATGCTCTGACCTGTTAACAATATTAAAATTGAGGAGCTTTCTATTATTTGGTAATCAAAATTCGATAATTATCGAGGTGAAATACGACCGTGATTCGCTGTAAAACAAAATTCATTGAAACTAGAATATAATTTAGAATATATTTATTTAGCCTGGTGGAGTTCAGGCCATTGTGGCCTTCTCTTCCACTCACCAGGACAGACATATGTTACACATAAATACAAAAAAATAAAATGATAGTATACTAAACAATTAATTATCTGTCAAATTGAATAATAATGAAAATATTGTCTAATAATACAATAAAATGAAATACAATTAAAATTAAACTAATGAGTGCATGCATACAGAAAGGAATAATAGCTCGAATCTACTATATATAAAAAGAAAAGAAGAAAAATACAAAGAAAGTAATAGACTATAATGAATTAATCTATCGCTTGTTGTACAAGGCATTAAGTAAATATATTGACAAATCTTAACACTATTTTTATTAAATAATGGAGAATAAAACAAATTATTTTTTTTTTAAAGTAATATTAGCGAGTTGTTTCTGTTAATTGTATTTTCAATTTGTTTCTGAAAGATGGTAAAGTTTGGCAGTCTCTAACGTAGGGTGGAAGGGAATTCCATGTTGTAGCAACAGAAATTGTAAAAGATTTTCGAATAATAGGTAGTGTGATGAGCAGGGATATAAAGGACACTGTGCTCAAGAGATCGGTATCTAATTTATGTGTATCAGAGAGTCTAGTGAAGCGGTGTGGTAAATAATAAGGTAATGATTGATCATTGACTCCCATTTGGAGCAAAAGTTAAATAGTCATACAAATCTTCTACGAAATTAAAATGAGTAAATCATGATATTGATTTGGTTGAGTTTATATGTTAAACTGCGTATATAGGGGACGGGAGAATTCTCGGTTCCCTATTTGAGGAACCTGAAGTCTGCAATAGTGAGCTTATTTTCAAGCTACTGTCCTCTAACACTCCTAGTTACTTGACTTCCAGATTTTGAGAACGTTATCTTCTTAACACAATATTGACACTGGATCACAAGATAACAGTCTGCTAACAATCCTTCTCCACAGTACCTCTTCTTATTTTACTTATTTCACAGCAGCCTATGCCCGCTCCTGGAATTACCTCTATCAAGTTATGAGGGGTTGACACACACTTGACGTTTTCAAGTCACGCTTATACAATTACTTGTTAAATAGTTAACTTTACTCTACAATTGCATTTATTCTAAGTCATTATTAGTATTTTTTTATCTTGCACATTTTATAGTTTCTTCGTTAAATGTAGAGTAAACCAATATATATTTTAGATAATAATGCATTGTAGATATTGTATCATATGAAATTAAAGTAACAAAATATCTTCTTCAAAGTTGTAGCATATCGCCCACATTATTTTAAGATATTTATACATAGAGCACTGTCAAACTGGAGCAAAAAATGTGCAGGGATGGGAGTACCAATTGGGGATGGATCAACAGATACAATATATATACTGTTATTTGCGGATGATCAGATAATAATTGCTCAAGAATATTAAGACATGAAATTTATGTTCATAAAATGATTGGATGAATACGATAACTGGGATTTGAAAATAAAATTAGAAAAAAAAAATATATGGGATGTGGAGCCGAAACCGAATATATAATATTAGAATATCATAAGGGGTATATTAGAGGATGTGATGAATTTAAGTATCTGGGTGTGAAAGTAGATAAAGAAGATAAACAAGAAAGTGATATTAAGAACAGAATAAATACAGGTAGAGCAATAACAGCAACGATGAATGTAGTCTTATGGAACAGACATATAACCAGAAAAAAATAAGTTACAAATATATAATTCAATAGTGAGAAGTGCAGTCACATAATATGGAGCTGAAGTTTGGAAATTAAACAAAAACTTAGAACAGAAACTTACGTCGATGTAAATGAAATTCATAAGGAGAGCAGCAAGATGTTCAAAATTGGAAAAAGTAAAATATACTGTCATACGAGAAAAAATTAATATTAGAATTTCAATAATAGACTATATAAAATACAAGCAATTAAATTGGTATGGGCATGTGCGACGAATGCAAGAAGGAAGGCTACCCGGAAGAACATTGGAATGATGTCCACGTGGAAGAAGAAGGAAAGGAAGATCTTGAAACTCATGGATGCAAAACGTAAGAACTGGAATGAAAACAAGAGGATTGGAGGATATGGAGTGGATGGATAGAGACGAGTGGAGAAAGAAAATAAAACTTCAGGCACAGAAATATGTGCAAACATTAAAAATCTGTATATAAATAAATAAATAAATAAATAAATAAATTGTAGATATTCTAAGTACAATCGTAATCATTTATATATATGTATATATATATATATATGTTAGACTAAATGTTATACTTTTTATAATCTAGTTGAGTCATAGACAATGCTTTAACACCTTACTGTGCTGGGTATAATGAAGCTATTATTATTATTATTATTATTATTATTATTGTTATTATGGCCTCCGGGTAGAGTCACGTCCTTGTACGCAGCGGGCCCATGATCGATCTCCGGTCGAGACACGTTTCAAGGGTGATGGGACTTTCGGGGTTTCGCTTGAATGTTAAATTTTGGAATATGACATTTTATTTTATTATCTGGATTGTATAAAAAACAGAGTACAAATAGAATTCATTAGTTTATTGGTCGTTTTAGCTGTTATAACAAAAAGAGCCCAAAATCCCTTTTTCTTCTTGTTAGCTGTAAGACAAATTTCAGTACACTTTAAGGCCCAAAGGGTCCCGCGAAATTAATCTGACCATCATAATTATCTTTATCGTATTTGCCATTAGTATGAATGTTCTGTGAATGGTGTTGTGTTGTCTCGGAGGAGGCCCTGATATTGAGCTCATCACCCTATTCAGGTACGCCCTCCATGTCCTTGTGTGGTCAAAAAAGTATGTATGCATCCATAGTTAAAATCCCTCTCCTGCATGGCTCGGGAGGCGTGTGACATGTATGTGTAAGTTGAGAGGTTAAACTGCGTTAATTGAATTATTATTATTATTATTATTATTGTTATTATTATTATTATTATTGTTATTATTATTATTATTATTATTATTACTATTACTATTATTATTATCTGCCATTCAATCTTAAATTGGTAATGTATCCTACAAGATAGATTGGTTCTATTTATTAAATATTTTTAATAAAACAATACAAAACGAAGATGCGTGTTGATATATATATGTTATAATTAAATGTTTAACATTGAGCAATGCAAGCTTAATATGGAATGATAAGAAAAATAAATGTCTGGACGGGATTCGAACCCGGATCTATGAGTTCGGATTCGAATCCCGTCCAGGCATTTATTTTTCTTATCATTCCATATATATATATATATATATATATGTATGTGTGTGTGTGTGTGTGTGTGTGTGTGTGTGTGTGTGTGTGTGTGTGTGTGTCTGTGTCCACCGCTGCGCTGTGGTCTCGAGGTAGCTTGATGCCTTTTCACGCAGCGGGCCCGGGTTCGATTCCCTTTCGGGACAGGCTCCTGGGTGAGATCTTTTTCGATGTTTTTCCTCACCTGTAAGACAAATGTCAGGATGCGTAGGGCACAACGGTCCCCGAAAATCATCCGGCCATCATCATCATCATACTTATCATTATCACCATCATACATCACCGGTGTGGAAAGCAACGGGAAGCTACCACACCTATAATTCCCTAGTAAAGCTGCAAAGCACAGCATGGAAATGCTATGGTTCCAGTGAATGTCCTGCGCTCGGGGAGAATTACTATGGATGGATATATATAGGACATTATTAGACTAAACGTAAGATGCATACAATGCTATTTACATATATGGGTTGCACGCCCAGAAGCCGTACGTGCTGTTGACAGTCCGATACAATAAAGTAATGTTTGGTAATAATATAACGTAAAACAAAAAAGGGAGGAAAGGAGATTACAGGTATTAGAGAATAAAGTACTTAAGAAAATATTTGGACCCAAGGGAGATGAACAGACAGGTGAATGGAGAAGACTACATAACAATGAACTGCATGGTCTTTATAGGAAGCCAGATATAATAAGAACAGTCAAGTCTCGTAGACTGCGATGGGCAGGACATGTTGCATGTATGGGGAGTGAAAGACTTGCATGGAAGTTTCTTGTAGGAAAGCCAGAGGGAAAACGCCCAGTTGGTAGACAAAGAATGAGGTGGGAGAATAACATTAACTATGATTTGAGAGAAGTAGATTATACAGGGAATGATTGGAAAGGATTAGCTCAGGATAGGGATGTATGGAGAGCTTATGTCCGCGCGACCATGAACCTACGGGTTCGATAGTGCCAGTGAGTAAGTAAGTAAGTAAAACAAAAAAGAAAACAATAATATTACAATTAGATAACAATACAATTATATTATACACTAATTTTGTTCTGTAGAATTATTAAGAATTAATGACGTTACATTTTGCTTACATATTTATTTATTCATGGATAACTGTTGTTCTCATGTGTTGAATTATGCAATATAAAGTAATAACTTAGAATTTCACATTTTTTTTCGGTCCGATACATTGAACCTATTGGCTTCAGATTTAAATATCCAATAATTTTTATTGAAATCAGAAAAATGTTGGCAAGTTGAGTTTGTCTAATTTCAAAACAATAAACGTAAACAAAAGAATGTGAAATAAAGTAACATTTTCATTGGTTATAAGAGGTAACCAAGGTTAGCGATTTTACAAGTAGGTCTGTTTAACCACGCGTTTTAATGTATGAGGTTTTTTAGCGTCGCAAGTCAACTCAGCGTTTCACAGCGCTGACGAAATTTACTCACAGGCAGATTTGACGTCCTTCTACGAGTCGTAAGTATACAAAACGGGACCCACGGTTTCATTTTTCTTCCTAAGAAAACCATACTCGTGATTTCTACGCCCTTAAAAATCCACCACACCCGGCCGGATTTGAACCTATGAATCTCATGAGCAATACTGCAACGGGAGTAACATGTTATATCTCTAAACGAATATACGAAATATTATGGAAATATATTTAGATTTATCGAGCTTTTCTCGTGTTCTGAAATCTGGGCCATAACAAAGACATGCGAATGGGTTAATTAACTGTTTCGATAAATGTTAGTGTTTTGAAAATTCAAGAGTTGAATATTGCGCTCCCTCTAATACGAGGTGTTTTGAAAAGAAAATATTAAAATATTCATATATGAGGTTCATCTGTCGATACCCGTAAATCCGCAAGTGGCGAAAAGGAGCACATTTTTAGGAGTTGCATAACCAAAATAATTTATTTACGAATATTTCCCTCTAGATATCAAAGACTAACAACTGATTATCTCATCGGCTATAGAAGACATCTATAGGCGACTAAGGTATTGCTTGGATGGGAAACACCGGTTAAATTCTGCTCAGAAGGTGTAATTTACACATGAGGTTCTTTTACGAGTCCGAACATATTCTGACTCGGGAGCCACAGTTTATATTCCCTTATGGAAGAATTGTCGTTTTGTTTTGTTTAGTTTTGTTTTTTCGTTCTAAAAATCCAATGACCTAGGCTGAGTTTAGGGTTTAAACCCGCGCCTCAGGGGACCCAATCAAAAAACAGCAAAAATTAAGGTTATACGAGACACTCATTAGACCAGTAGTTACATATACTAGTGAAACCTGGGTCCTAAAAGAAACAATAAAACATAAATTATGTTTTTTTTATTTTTTGTCAAATGCCCCATGTTTGCCTTTCGACATTCCTAGTTTCTCTCCTGGAATGCCGCACTTGTAACCCACTTTTGAGGTTGGGGCGCCTGGAAAGCGGGGTTACGTTGCTCCGATAACATGATGGGTGATGATGATCATAATGTTGCGCCAGGAGAGTCCCTAATCATAAGCTTAACCTAAGATGAATGATGATGATTGCGATGGTCATATGATTTCGGGGACCGTTTGGGCCTTAACGTTTTCCTGACATTTGTCTTACAGGTGAGGAAAAACCCCGATAAAAACCTCACCCAGAAAAACTGTACCGACCGAGATCGAACCCGGGCCCGCTGAGTGACAAGGCAGCACGCTACCCCGAGACCACAGCGGTGTTTGAAATGAACATTTTAAGAACAATATTTTGACCAAATAGAGGGACTGATAACTTTTGGAGAATCAAAACAAATAACGAACTAAATAAATTAATAAAAAATCAGAATAATGAGAACCATATAAGATGTCTCAGAATTAGTTGGCTTGAACATTTGATAAGAGTGGATGATCACAGACTGGTTAAGAAACTCAATAAATGGAAACTTATAGGAGGCAGAGTAGTTGGAAGACCGATGATCAGATGGGAGGATTACACAATGAACGATGTAAAGAAAATTATAGTGACTAATTTGAATATGGCAAGAGACAGATTGGCTTGGAGGAGGATTGTTAAGAAGGCCAAAACTTTCCCTGTATAAAATACTTCATTCAAATAATGGTTAATATTTTTGCACCTCATTCTTGGCCTGCCTACTGGACTTTTCCTATGGTTTTCCTACAAGGAGTTTCAATGTCCCTCTTATATTTCTCACTCCTACCACCTGAACTGCGCATCGCAGTAAGCGAGACTTAACTGTTCTTATTATATCTGGTTTCCCACAAGGATAATGCAAGTTACTGTTATGAATGTCTTCTTCATTCGCCTGTCTATTCACCTCTCTTTGGTCCAAAAATGTTCCTAAAAACTTTATTCTCAAATAGTCGTAATATTTTCTCCTGCCTTAAATTAAGAGTCCACGTTTTTATATCCATATAAATATAACTGGAAGAATAACAGTTTTATATATTTTCATTTTAATTGTTTTTTTAGAGACTTTAGGACAGAAATCCTTGTAATGCTTAATTGTAGCATATGTATTTCTAGAATTGAGCCTATGTTTAATTTTTTTGTCCATCTCATTCCAGTATACATTAAATTTATAAATTACTGGCACAACTAAGGAGGAAATTTTCTGAATAAACGATCATTTAAATCCAAATTCTTAAAGTGTTCACGATGGTACACTAAAACATTGTGATTAGGCATTTAGGGAAGAGACACAAATGTGTCTCTATTTGAAATTCCCGTTTACCCTTATTAGTTGTATTGTGTTCAGACTATCGCAGGATCGGTTCTATTAAGAAGATAATATAACTGGAATTTCAAATAGAAAAATATTTCAGTTTCTTTTGGATTGCCTAAATATTAGAACAGTTTAGTACGACGGAGTATAAAGATAGAGATCTTGGGTTCAATTCCCGGCTTAAGTTGTTTATTTTTCTTTTTAGTTGTATTATAGAATGTCACGGTTTTACGTATATAAGGGGGGATTAGGTTGAAACTGTTTCTACAGGAAAGAACAACGTTAATGGATTTACATACCAGTCATCAGCAATAGGATGATATCTGTTATGTTAAATATTCAAAACATTCGCGAATATAACACTGAGGAACAAAAAAATAAACTATTTTTGTATTGTCTCAGAGAGAAAAATATGTGATTCTGATAGTATTTTTTCAAATATGATATCGCTTTTTCTCCATCGCATAAGGTTTCCGAGAGAGAGGAATTTATAATTCCAAACACTTTAATATTTTCTAAATTCGTAACTACACAATATTCTAATATTCGGACTCACCTATAAAGTAATAAATGACGATTTTCTGCTATATTTCGCCTGTGGAGCATCCCTCTTGATGGTCCAACAATAATTGGCCAGCATATTAGGATTTAATTTGCCTTGATATCTCTTTTCCATAGCTGAAATCTCCTGAGTTAGCTCATTCGGTTTTATTTTACAATGGACAAATGGACGGAAAAGTTTATTAAAAAAATAATTATTTAAATCCATTAATTGAAATGTAAATAAAAACACTGTGGGTGATGGAGAAATTCCAAATACATATTTGAAAACACGATAAAAACTGCATTAAGTACAACTATTGGTACTCATGAGACAAAAGTCATGTCGACCAGTGTAATTATTTCCTGAAGAGACATCATCAAAAAAGCCCGCTTTCATATGTCTTTAACAGTGCACTCACTTACATCGTCGTATGTGAACAGCAAGCCAGAGAAAATTAATTTTAATATCACATATTTTTGCTGCAGATTTTTTTCATCATCATCATCTCCATTCATGGATTAGGTCTGTTGACCCGTTCCGACTTCAGCCCATCTCTTTCTAGGTCTGCCCACATCTCGGTTGCCTTGGTTTGTATTTTGTTATTTGTTTTGGATATCTATCTTCATTCATTCTGTCTATGTGTTGCTTCCATTTTTGTCTATATGTACCTATTTTATCAGTTATTGCAAATATTTCAAGTTCCTGTCTTATTTCTGTGTTCTTGATTCTGTCTTCCTTAGTGCACCCTTTAACAGATCTCAAAAATTTCATTTCTGCCGCCGTTATCCTACTTAGATCTTGTTTTTTTATGTATCCAGGTTTCTGATCCATAGAGCAGTACCGGTACTGCCAACATTTTATATAAATTTCAATTGGGTCTCTCTTGTTGTTTTGTTATTTAGTGATCGTTTTATCGTACCACATATTCCCTGGAATTTTGCTAGTTTATTAGTTATATCATTATCATAATTAAATTAAATGTCACATCCTAGATAATTGAGATGGTTCACCTGTTCTATGATTTTGTTTCCTATTACTATTTTCGATCTGATTTGATTTTCCCTTGGAATGCCATTACCTTAGTTTTTTCTATGGATATTTTGAGATTATATTGTTCACATATATTATGTAGTTTAAAAAATATTCCTTTGAAGTTCGTCTTCCGTATTTGCTATTATTACCTGGTCATCAGCGTATAATAATGTTTTCAAGTAGTGTGTTTTATCTAATTTTATTCCTTTATTTGTTTCTTCGTTCCATTTTTCTATTATATCATTGATGTATAGGTTAAACAAAACTGGAGAGATACTGCAGTCTTGGTTAACTCCTTGATTAGTATGAATTTTATTTTTACTTACTTCATTTCTAGTTTTTATAACAAAATTTGTGTTCCAGTACAAACTCTTTATAGCTGCTATTAAGTGTTTCGGAATTCCTTTTTCTTTTAAAATTGTCCAGAGTTTTCCTCTGTCTACTTTATCAAATGCCTTGACAAAATCAATAAAAGCTATGTGTGTTTAAATTTGTTAATTACTAACGTCTGTATAAATGTTGTAACAATCTTTAAGAACAATATGTATATATTTCATATTTATAAAATACTTTTTATTTAATAAAAAAAGGTAAATCTGGAATCATCTTGTACTATAAATCGTTGTATTCTATTATTTAAAAATGTTTGGATGTGTATATCGAAGCATTTTCTAATAGAACACAACGACTTATGAGGTAAGTTGATTCCAGATTTACCATCTTTACTACGAAGAATCTCATTACATTCTATTGTAATTTAGTAATAGATTTTATTTACTACAACAGTATTACGTAAACTAACCGCATTTTTAGGTATATTGCTTACTCACCTTTTATAAGATTCATGATCTGTTCCGTTGAGGTTTATTCAAAATTAATATAAAATTATAGAATATTCACCTCTACCAGATCTTCAGTGAAACACCAGTTTTGAATCCTGCCGATGATGGGACAAGTCCCGAAAGCGCTACAGTTAAATGATTAATTAAGTTGAGGAGACGGACCTTTCAGGTGAATATTCTTTAATTTTATATTAATATTGTTTACAAATAATATGTATACATATTCGAATGCTTCTTTTTTCTTTATCATCATCATCATAGTACATTCACGAATTTAGGCCATTTGTTGACCTGTTTCGGCCTCAAGAGAAACACCATCCAGAAGTCTTTTGAGTGGACGTCCTGGTCTTCTTCTTCCTGCAAGGTTGATATCTTAACATTAGTTTGGGTATTCTGTGATCTTTTTTCTTTATAGACTTCTAAACCGTTCAACGAATCTTCGTGAAAATTTGTATGTACAGGCTTTCAGATGCGGTGAGTGTTTAACCGTTATCTATTACGTTCTAAAATCATTAGGTGTAGGAGTTCACCTGAAAACGAAATTTTAAAAATCGCTCTAGCGATGTTTCACAAATCCCTCGGAATATGCTATTAAATAAACCAAGGTATGCATTATCCAAACATCAGCGAAATCCGGCCGTCAGACGTGAGGGTTTACCTGAAATCTGAAATAAAAATTATTCTAGCAACCGCCATTTTTGGTTTGTCGCAGTATGTAACATATAATTAATTAACCCTCATATTCAATTTGGGACGCGCCGTAGCGTAGTGGTTAAGGCACTGCGCTACAAGCCGGAAGGTCGATGGTTCAAGCCTTGTGGGGTCAGGATTTTTAAACTGACCCAAAACCCTCTGGCGGCACTATGGTCCTGGGGCCGATTCAGCGTCTAACGGAAATGAGTACCAGACGCTTGTCCTGGGGGTAAAGGCGGCCGTGACGCAGGGCTGACAACTCAGCTGACATTAAGTGCCGATTGTCTAGAAAAAGTGGGAGCCTTAATCTCCTACTACCCCAAGGGCCTCCTGGGGCCCGTCGTGGGATAATTTCGATATCTAATTTATTTAGGCGTAGCAGTACACGCCCAATATTAGCTAGTTATATGAATAAAAATGTAATATTTTTATCGTCTGGCGGTAACGAATTATACAGTAATTGAATTCCAATGGTAAGTGACGTAACAATTCCAACAGAATAAAACGACATTTAATTTTTAGCCTTGGGATAGTAGAACACTAATTTTTCTTTCAAAACATTTATGTATAAGTTTTAAACTATTTAACGAAAATATGGTGTTTCTGTCTTTAATAATTGTGGTTAAAAGGTTGTATGACGAAACTATGTTTTGCAGAGAGAGAAAGCAAATTAATAATCTCTGTGAAATTTTCAATTTTATTTCAACAAGCAATTGTGAATGTAGCGCATATAGAACTTACAAAATGCATGTTTTCAGTTTTACGTTCTAATAAACTCTAGTCGTTAATTATACAAAATAAAATTCACTGACGTAACAAATTACCTTTCTGCGTGGTGTAAGAGTTTCAATTAAAATAAAAAAACAATTATTTGGTTATGTATGCGTTAGGTCATATTCTACAATATTTTGGATGTAGACACTTGAATTTTTTAAATAGTCCATATAGTACTTTAGGGAGCAGGGACGAAACTTTAATTTGCATGTGTTATGTTCTATTTTACGTAATAT